>PVIH01020541.1:0-32107 GCA_004025045.1 Sigmodon hispidus
AAAAAAAAAAAAAAAAAAAAAAAAAAAAAAAAAAAAAAAAAAAAAAAAAAAAAAAAAACCCATCACATCGAAGATGGACAAGGCCAACCAACAGAAGGAAAAGAGCAGGCACAGGAATCAGGGGCTCACTTGTTCACACATAAAAATACTAAACTAAAAACTATAATACATATGCAGCGGAGCTCCTGCGCTGGCTGCTTTGGTCTCTGCGAGCTTTGCTCAGTAGATTCAGGTGTCTTTGCTCTCCTGCTTTTCCTCCATTGCTTCTGCTTGTTACACTCTTTCCACCTCCTCCTCTTCAGGGATTCTCAGAGTTCTGAAGGGAGGGATTTAAGAAATCCATCCCATTTAGAGCTGTGTGTTCCAGGGAGAGAGAGAGAGAGAGAGAGAGAGAGAGAGAGAGAGAGAGAGAGAGATATTTCTTTCTCCAGAATGTCTGGCTGTGGATCTCTGTGTTTGTTCCCAACTGCTGCAGGAGGAATCCTATCTGGTGATGGCTGAACAAGACACTAATCTAGGATTATAGCATTAGAAATAACATTAGAAATCATTTTATCAGTACCTTTTTTTTAAAGTAGTGTTTTGTTGACCCTAGGTCTCTAGGCTATTTAGTTTCTGATTCTTGCTCACCCAAGCAGTGTTGAATATTGGTTCCTTCTTGTAGACTGGGCTTTAAATCAAATCATGTAAACATGGTACTTTCTATGCCTAGAGGTGAAGGCTATTTTGGACTTAAATCTGATGTCTATACTTAAATGTTCAGCATTAAAATGGGACACTTAAATACTGGTTTTAATGATCTCTGTCATTTCAGTGTAAAGCTTCAGAGTCTGTCTCCACAAGAAGTGGGTGCAGGGTTCTGTAAACTCAATTTATGAAGAGTTAAGCTGAAACTGTGTTTTATTCTGTCATGTACAATCTTGATTATAAGTGAGCCTATAACTTTCTTCTTTCATGAAAATCTCTTTTGATAAAAAGAAACATCAAGATGCTACAGACTTTGATACACTCATGACTTAGAAGACGATGCATTTCAGCTTGCCCAAGGATGTCTGGGTTTTGTCTGTGTCCTGTGTCATTAGTAATGTTCTACTTATCCTCAGGAAAGTCCTATTGTGGGTAATAACTGCTCTTACTACCCTACTTAGAGTTGAACGTTTAAGGGATTTCCTTTTAACACTTGAAAGTTTAGTGCAGTATTAATTTTCCAAGAACAAAAAATAGTATGTTCCGCTGTTATTATCTGCTCCAAACTTGCAGCTCACAGATCATGGAGTTGAGTGATTGAAAATAAGTGATATTTTACAGCTAATCAAACTGATTTTGACTCTGCCTAAATCAAACATATTTTTAGTAGGATTATGTTCTGTTCTATTGTAAATAATTGTCCAGCCTACTGGTTTAATAAAAAATGTTAATTGGCCAAAGGCAGACAGGAAGTATGGGCAGGGCTACCAGACTGAAAAATCTCTGGACCATTTGAAAACAAACACAGACATCACAGAGATGCGACAGAGACAGGACAATGAGATGGCAGCAAACGCAGAGGAAAAAAGTTGAAATGCTGCACTAAGAATAGGTACCAAGCCACATGGCTGAACAGGATCAGAAAGATGGGTTAGTTTAAGGGTAAAGAGTTAGCAAGTTACATGCCTGGGCCCTAGGCCAATCAGTGTAAAATTAATATGTCTATGTGTGATTATTTGGGCCTAAGCAGCAGTGGGGCTGCAAGTGAGTCTGAATCTCAAGGCTAGACTGGAAAGTCAGGTCTAGAATCTACATACAACATATATTACTTTCCCACTTTGGTATATTCTTGGTAGTTATTAAGTTTTTCAAAATTATTTCTTTGATTTTTTTAAGTTTACAATATAATTAGGTCATTTCTCCCTTCTTTCCCTTTCCTTCCTCCAAACTATCCATATGTCTCCCTTCTTTCTCTTTTTCAAGTTCATAGCCTCATTAATTGTTGTTTTGTACATATATGTAAGAGAAAAATTGAAAAAAATTAAAAATCGCAAAAACTGACTGCTCCTTTCCTAGCAATTATCAGGAGCTGATAGCTGTGCAGTTAGAGCTCACACTGGGCCCAGCTCCTATTTTTTTATTTACTATTTTTTTGAACAAAGTCTCATTTTTTATCCATGTATCCCCTTGTTCAAACTCCTTTCCCCTCCTGCCCCTTCCAGTCACTCTCTCTTCTCCACATCTCCTTATCTCCTCCCCACCAAGGGCAGGAGGTCCCAAGGTCCCAAGGTGGCTTAGTTCAGTATCCACTCCAGGCGGATCCACCTTCCTCATCTCAACATCAAGACTGGGTCAGATGTTCCTCTGAAGGGAGTGGGATCCAAGGTGCCAGTCCAAGGTGTTTCAGATCCCAAGCTGCTCAGTGGTTGTGGTTTGCAAGTTGGGAATGCTTTGCTTTTTGTTTAAAGTTCACTAATGAGTGAGTACATCCCCTGCTTATCTTTCTGGGTTTGTGATAATTTACTCAGGAAGATATTCTCAAAATTCATCTATTTGCCTGCAAATTTTAGGATCTCATTTTTTCTAACTGCTGAGTAGTATTCCATTGTGTAGATATACCACAGTTTGTTAATCCATTCTTCAGTTAAGGGGCATCTAGGTTGTTCCATGTTCTTGATATCATGAATAATGCTGCTATGAACATAGTTGAGCTAATGCTTTTGGAGTGTGAATGTGCATCTTTAGGGTATATGCCCAGTAGTGGTATTGCTGGATCCTTGGGAAGATTGATTCCTAGTTTTTTGAGAAACTGTCATACTGTGTTTCAGCGTGGCTGAACAAGCTTACACTTCCACCAATAATGGAGGAGTATTCCCCTTGCTCTGCATCCTCTCCAGCATAGGCTGTCATCTGTATCTTTAATCTTAGCCATTCTGACAGGTGTAAGATGGTATCTCAAAGTTGTTTTGATTTGCATTTCTCTGATAGCTAACGATTTTGAGCACTTTTTCAAGTGCCTTTCAGCCATTTATAATTCTTCTGCTGAGAATTCCCTTATTAGTTCTGAACTCCATGTTTTGATTGGTTTATTCAAGGTTTTGATAGATCCAAACTTATCACCCTGCCCAAAACTCAAATCCAAGTGGATCAAAGACCTCAACATAAACCCAGCTACACTGAACTTGATAGAAAAGAAAGTGGGAAATAGCCTCCAGTGCATTGGCACAGGTGACCACTTCCTTAATATAGCACCAGTAGCACAGACACTAAGAACAACAATCAGTAAGTGGAACATCCTGAAACTGAGAAGTTTCTGTAAGGCAAAGGACACAGTCAATAAGACAAAATGACAGCCTACAGAATGGGAAAAGATTTTCATCAACCCTACAAGTGATAGAGGACTGATCTCTAAAATATACAGAGAACTCAGCTCCTATTTTTATGCTGGGATTTAGTCTAGTTTGGGTTTGAAGAGGTCCTATGCATGCTGTTGTAACAGCTGTTGGTTCATATGTGCAGCTGCCCTGCTGTATCCAGAATACAATATTTGGTTGCTACCATCCACCACTTCTGGTTCTTGGACCTTTTCTTTTACCTCTTCCACAATGATCCTCAGCCTTGGAAGAGGGCTGTAGTACATTAGTTCCATCAGGATAGTCCCTTATCCTCTGCACCTGTCCAGGTCTTTGTGTTCATCACCATCTAGTGCAATAGAAATTTGTCAGATGGGGGCTAGAAGACACATTAATCTATGTGTATGTTAGTAAACAATTAGGAGCTGAATCAGCTGTGTCAATTAAAGCTGGATATAAAAGCACAAACCTTTAACTCCAGCACTTGAGAGACAGAGGCAGGTGAACCTCTGTGAGATCAGCCTGGGCCTTCATAGTGAGTTCCAGGACAGCAGGAATGGGGTGTGTTTGTGTGTGTGTGTGTGTGTGTGTGTGTGTGTGTGATGTATATGTGTGTGTGATGTGTGTGTGTGATGTATATGTGTGTATGTATGTATGTATTTAGCAGAATAAAGTAAAGTAATAGATTTCCCCTAGAGCTTAACTAAGAGATAATGGCAATCCATGTCTGGATCTTACTTTCTCGGTCTATGCTGTGGGTGAAAACTGCAGAAAAATATATTTTTTGAAGTTCAAGAAAGGAAGTAAGAATGAATATGGAGAATATGGAGTCAGATGAAGGTGAAGAAAATATTCATATTACATAAAAATCAATGTTTGGATAATGTTTCTTTTCTCATTATTTACAGTAATAAAACCAGATCTAGTTTTTAAACATTAAAAGTGAATTGCACTGCCAACTAATGCAGCATCCTTGGGATTCTGCTAAAGTCAGAGCAATGGGAAACACTGGTGAACAGGGTGGGGTAGGATTGCTGTTCATCCTTCATAATCGCTCAGATGCCCAAATGGACTCATGATTCAATAAAAGTCTTCACTATCATTTCACATTAAAGGGAACCAAAATTAGAAAACAACTCTCATTGTTCACAGCTTTAGGCATAGTGACATTTGTTCCCCCAAATTCATAGTAAAGATAATGATGAACAATTTTTTAACCTTTCTCCCTTAACTTGGGCCCCATATATGATTTTTAGGTTGAACACCTTTGCTGTTTAAGGGGCTGATTCTCCCATTTGGGGAGATTTGTTATTTGTCACAACAGTAATCTACAAATATCCTTCTTGACTCTCCCATACGGCTTACTGAACTAAATCCCTCTTTGTGGTTCCTAAACCAGGAAGGAGGAAACCACTGCCCACAGGCTCCAGTGAAATTTTAAAAGAAAGAGCTGTTTGATCCAAAGCTGATGGATGAACTTTCTGCGCACTTCCTTTCCCTGAGGGTGAGGGGTGAGTTTGGAAAATAATGGCATCATCCCCTGCAAAGTTGGAGATGACAGCAAAATAGAAATGGGTGGAGAGAAGGTGGACAAGAAAAAACATCCATCACCCAGGAAAACAAGGCCATGGAAGCACCGTCAAGGACTTAGAGTAATGAAGCAGGTATTACAGAGTCACAAATGAAATCTCACATTTCTTTTCTGGGCTGACCTAGTTAGACTTTAGCAATGGGCACAGAGTTGTTGTTTGAAAGTAACTGAGCAGATGGGATCTTGTTACTAAACATATAATAGTTTATTTCTGGTATTGCTCAAAACAGCCCTCAGTCTGGTATTCCTTATTCTCTTTTTGTTTCCCGATGAGAAAACAAATCTAGAGGCAATTAACAACTTAAGAAGAGAAGTTGATTCATCAGATATGAAATAGAGTTAAACTTCAGAAAGTCTCTCTCTGGTATCTACAGATCTCACACACAACTGTGGCAGAGGTCCCTTCCTTCCACCAAGCTTCCAGAAGGTTGTAGAAAGCTGAGAGGGGGATCTGTGTGCAGCAGGGGGACAAGCATCACATCCAGCAGGAGGGCCAGCTCCACCTCATAGTGAAGTCTCTCCCCCTTCTGTTCTGTTTTTCTGTGAGGCTCAGTGTGTAGGAAACAGGGCGACTTCCTATATGACTGTGCATAGAGGAAAGAGATTTTTCTCAACACTCAGATTTGCCAAAGCTTTCAGAGAATTTGTACTTCTCCTTGAATGTTGCTGAGAAATTTCTAGCTGCTGAGTGAAGGGTATGGGCTTAAGAAAGTGGAAGGCTAGAATGAGAAGTTGCAGGATGCTGAATCTGACCATCAGATATTGCCCCTGCACCGCACGTGGTGGGGTGTGATCCAACCTAGCCTAATTGATGAGGAAACAAGAGATTCTGCCTCAAAAAATAAGATGGATTTCTCATAAGGAATGACATCTAAAGTTGATCTCTTGCCCCCACATGTACTCACATATATGTGTGTGCACACACAAATACACACAAACATACTTGTGCCCCATGAACGAATATAAACACATAAGATAATCCACATAAAGTCTCATCTCAATCATTTAAAAATATATACTTTAGTAAGTACTCTGGCATTTTTGTGTACCCACCAACTACCACCATGCTTCCAGAACTCTTAGTACCAGCTTTGAAATAAAAATTATCTTTTTCAGGTGACACAGGGGACTGTCTTGGTGTCTGAGGCTTCAGTTTCTTCCATTTTCAAGCTAAGACATTTTTAAAAGTAGATATGATTATCTCACTTGTAAAGTGCTTCATACAGGGACAAATTCCAGTAGTCCAGTTATAATTTCCTGGTTTTCTGGCCACTGTTCCCCACCATGAGCACCAGGATCCTACATAATTACGCACCCCACTTTCCAGAGCCTCTTCTCTCAATCTTAGATGCCTGACCAGTGCATCTTATTACCCCACAGATTTCTTACAGTGCTGTTGTGCATTAGATTTGGAAAACATGTTTTGCATTATATGACAGAAAATAGGTTTGAAGTAAGAGAGTGGGAAAGAGGCTGTGGCAACTGAGAAATTTATCACCACTTTGTTCCAGCACATTCGAGTTGACAACTCATCTTTATAACTA
Source organism: Sigmodon hispidus (assembly GCA_004025045.1). Taxonomy (NCBI): domain Eukaryota; kingdom Metazoa; phylum Chordata; class Mammalia; order Rodentia; family Cricetidae; genus Sigmodon; species Sigmodon hispidus. The sequence goes on from PVIH01020541.1 coordinate 6,456, forward strand.
CATAATAATCTGAGTCAGGGCAGGAGGGATTAGCACGTGGCAGTCAGGGAGTCAGAGATGAGCTCAGCTTTGTCAGAAGAGAGTCCATCTAACATGTCAGACTCAGAGCCCACACCCATGTCCTGTCATTGTTGACTTTAAGAAGGATTGTATTTTTTATTTTTGAGTATGTGTGCATGAGTGTGTGTGTGTGTGTGTGTGTGTGCGTGCGCGTTTGTGTGTGTGTGTGTGTGTGTGTGTGTATGTGTGTGTGTGTAAGGATACCTATGGAGAGCAAAGGAGGACATCTAATCCTCTGGAGCTAGTTACAGTTGTAAACTGTCTAACATGGTTTCTGGAAACTAAACTCGGGTCCTCTGCAAGAGCAGTATGAGTTCTTAATTGCTAAGCCATTTCTGCAGACTCACATGTTCTATTCTTGTCCATGCTGTGTCCAAATCAGTGATCAGGCAGGAGGAGCAGGGGGAGCACAGCCAACTCCTCCCTGGCCAGCACCCGAAACTGTCCTGATTTCCCTTACAATATCTCAGTTTGCTTTCAGCTCTGACTTTTCCTCTCCTCCTCCTTTTTCCTTTTCTTTCTTGCCCCTTTTCCTGCCTGATTTTGAATTTTGAATCAAAATACAAAGCATTTTCAGTATAAGACATCAAGAAAAATAACAAAATGTAAGAAGGAAGTGTTATCTATAACCTCATCACCCAGAGAAATATGTTTGACATTTTCTTTCCAGAACTGTGTATTTATTTCACATACTTTAATACTGAGAGAACAGACATGCAATTTGGTCTTTGACTCATTTTATTCCTGTTCTCACCAGAATTTGCTGTTCTCCAATATTTCTACTTTATAATTTTAATTTCTGTGATGATTAGTCATTTTTATTAATGTCTTTTTATCTGGGGGTCTATGTCTTCATAGCCCCACTGTGCTATGGCTTTTCTTGGATTCTCAATACTAACTGATCCAGACTCCAGCTTCTGCCCCCCTCCTCTCCACCACTCCTGCCAAGTGACCTTCTGAAGTGCAGACCGCTTCATTCTCACAGCTTTAGCCCTCAGTCTAATCATCACTGTGGTCCTTAGGGCACAATCTGCCTTCTTTGCCCAGTCAAATGCCCTCTGTAATCTCTGCAGTCTCCTCGCTTGCTCCTTTTCTCCCTGTACCCTTTCAATGTGTATGTACGCCTTCCCATCTTTCATTCTCAATTCTGATTCTTTAGAAGTGTCCAGGACACATGTGCTTCTCAGCACTAATCTCCACCTGGTCACATAGGTTATGCTCTGCAAGCCTGGTACCATTCCAGGCTCTGAAGTGAATCAGAAACAGCTAGAAGGTTCATGAGACACAGATCAGTCACTGGGTTCTGCTTCTACAATCTGTTACAGGTCAATGGCCCACTAGAATCAACTCTTCTAGCAAGACTTTGACACCTATAATCAATGTCCTGGGACAGAATTTAGGACTTTATTTAACCTAATTGCTGTTTTTTTTTTTAAGTGATTTCTGATGTCTCCCCTGCCTTCTGGATAGCAACTTCTGTGTAACAGTGTCTGAGTTCATTCCCAAGTGCCTCACGTAAGACAAGTGCATAAAAGACTCTTCAAGATTTGGGAATATAATTCAGCCCGAGAGTGTTTGCATAGCACATCTTAGACCTTAAGTCCTATGCCTCGCACTCAATAAATAAATAATTAAACAACCTGAAGAAAAAAGCTCTCTTCTGAGTTCTCTGAAGTCCAGAAACCATTGATGGTTAGCTTTCTTCCAAAGGCTTCACTCCCGTCTCAGATGCCTGAGGCATGAATCAGCGCAAACTCCTGTGAAATATCATTTGCTGTCATACCCCAGGAGTCACGAGGTTGAACTCCTTGACCATGAGCGGAATTTCCCAAGGATTTGAGAAATCTCCCTTTAAGTCCCCTTTTCTTCAATGAATTTTCCATTGCAGATGTCTCAAGGAGAGCAGTAATAAGGCCTTGTTTGCCTGTAGGTAACTGCCAAGTCTGAAGGCTTCTCATTAGCTACCAGAAGCCACAAGAGACAGTTATAGCAGATTTATCTTAACATTTTGATGACATGTCTTTCAGTGACTATTATGTTGATAGAGTTGTAGGACACAAGAAAAGTAGAATAAAATATTGGAAAAAATCCACAATGCCTTAAATGTAAAAGTCTCTTTGAATGTGACCTAATAGAAGCTTCTGATGGGAAAAATTCTAGCCCATCCTATTCTACTGATGACATCTGCTTTCTACTCTAAACTACCAAATTTGAGGAAACAGCTGTTTATTCAGCTTAAGCATGAAGCCAAAAACCAAAGTTTTTTTTTTCCTAAAGTGTTTGGATTTCAGCTTTACATGCTGAACTAAGAAATATTAAAACAGAGTTGTAAATGTGCTATTAGTTTGTATATTGGAGACTGAACCATGGGCTCACTGGTTAAGCACACACACTGCTGATGTAAAGACCCAAGTTCAGTTTCTAGCACCCACATCAGGTAGCTTACAATCACCCAAAACTCCAGCTCCAAGAGATGTGGCACCCTCTTGTGTATTCTGTGGATACTGCATTTACATGTGCATGCATCAAAACACACACATAGACATAATTTAAAATAAAATAAATCTCTTAAAACTATATAATAGTGATTTCAATACAGAGTGTTAGTAAATTTTATAGTGTTTGCAAATAAAATAATTCATGCTGGAGGGGCCCTCCCACCTCTGGGTACCACTATGATGAGCAAATATGTAATGGAGAAATGAGAGAAAGAGAAGCACATCATTCCAGTGCTTTGGAGAGAAGTAGAACTGGAGATGTGACAGCAGTGAAGAACAGGCTGATGTGAATAGCCTGCATTGATGCCTGAGGCCATGTGATGCTTAAGCCTATGCTGTGGCTGAGCCATATCTGGGTTTCTGGGCCTACTGCAGCCAGGGTTTGGTTGCTTGGGAGCAGAAGAGCTAGTCCCAAGGCATTGGCTCAGAAGAGCTGGTTCCACGCCCCTCTCTTGAAGTGGGGTTCCCAAATGAGGCCTGGGCTGACCAATTCAGTTACCACCCAGGCCCACATCCAGTGTTTTAACTTGGCCCACTCCAATATCTACTTCAGATAGGACCTCCTTGAGTGAATGAAGGGACTAGTCCTGCAGAATCATAGCTGCAAGATCTCCATAACTCTGGGCAACAGCAGGATTGTCTGAGAGGAGTCTCAGTGAGGATCCAGTGGTGATGGTGTAACAGAAGCCAGAGGCCTTGAACCAGACCAACAATTCTTTGTAATGATTATTTGCAAGCAAAGATGTTTGGGCAAAAGGGTATACTGTGAGACACACTGTAGTTCCCAAGGCCACTGACAAGTGAATATGTGAAGGAGAGATGGGCAAGACACAGGAGAGAAGTTGGGTTTTTTTCTCTTCTTTTCATTTGGGGGGAGCTACAAGGGTGAAAGGTGGATATGGAAGGACTGGGAAATGAGTAGAATTGAGATGCATAATGTGAAATTTCCAAAGAATTTTTAAAAATTAATTAAAAAATTATGCTGACCTCATGATTTTGAAAATATCTATAAAAGAAATTTTTATTGATTTAGGTAATCTTAGACTAGATAAACTTGAGTTAATTTTTCTGCCCAGTACTTAAATGAACCATCAAGCTACCATAGTACACACTTACTCATAATTTTTAATGAGTATATCTTTAGTACAGCTGCCCAGTTTTAGCTGTTTTTTTCCATGACTAACACTATGATCACCAAGGTACACATGAGTTAAAACTTTGGTCCACAAAGATAACTTTGGGGGCTGAACTAAAATGTGACACTGATGGATGACCAACAGCTCAAAGATGATTTATAGACACTTATGCAACAGAACATGAACACAACCAAGACCACAGACACATTTAAACTTAGTTTTATCTATAAACTACACTAATTACAAAGATAAAATGATACTTTTTTTAGCTGAGATAGCAGGAAAACATTTTCCTTAAATTACTCTGGTGGCTTGTTTTAAATTAAACCTTTTACTAAAAGTGTGCAAACCTTCTACAACAGCAAAGCAAATCTCAGGAGCCATAGCCTGTCTCTGTGGCAGAGAATGGGCCATTCTAGGTATCAGACAAAAACTACTGCTGTTAGCATGGACATTATTCTACCTTATTTGGAGCCTAAAGACTGCAAAGGCTATACATAGGTGCACAAATATGACGTCAGTTGACTGAAATTGTGTAATATCAAAAATGAATCATTTCTATGGAAATTGACAAAACCATATCTTTAAAGTTTTGGTGATTTGATCACACAATATTAGCTTCTCAAAATATGAAAGCATAAAAGAAAACTATGAATTTTCCTAGAATGTAATCATAACATGGTTTTATTCTTCATGTTCTTAGAGGACATTTTGTCATTAACTTGCCATTTGTAATTTTTTACTCATCCACTGAGTTAATATTTATTAAATATCCATTAATGTGGATAGCAGTATTACTTTAAACAAAGTTTTTATTTGAGGTGTATAAATATTAGTTTACCCTTAAGCTTACAAAAATTATGCTTTCCTTGTGGCAAAAGCAAAAGTAGTCATAATATTACTGTGATACAAAACTCTGAAATCCAGAGGGAAGAATGCAGAGGAGAAAGAGATGCTTGCTTCAACTTGCCAGTATTTGTTCCCAGAGTGGTTGAAAACATGTCCAGTATTTATCTTTATGTTGTGAATATCCGAAAATAAACATATATATTGGGTCTCATACCTGGGAGACAGGCCCTTCCAGTACCTGTGAAAGAGTTGTTGTGTCCTCTCCAAAGTAATAATCATCATGGAAACTCCCACTTGAACTTAATTTTTTCCTCAAACCAATTCTTTCTCTTTCAATTATCAATCTCAATGGTACTGGCTGTCAACAGGCTGTAACTAGCACATGAAGGAAGAAGCACAGACCATTCCTGCTCCCTCCCTGGCAATGAACTATAGACTCTGACCGAACACGCAGGCAATTGCAGTGGTGGGTAAAGACATCAAATACTAAAAATTGTTTTGTGAGGTTGCATATTCCCAAGATGGATTGTTGCAGTTAACGTGTGCTGGCTTTCTATCTTTCTACCTTTTTCATTGACTCTGATGTATGGTTCGGTAGACGGCAAAAGCATTAAGAGTCATCCTTTCCATCATAAACGTTATTTGGAGACTGTTCATGCAGAGCACAGGTGGGAAGGCCTACTGTGGATTCTTGCATTCCATAGTCCCCTACTATTCTTCTAGCACACACTGAGGACCCACAAGTTCTCCTCCTCCTCCTCCCATTGTCTTGTATAGCATAAGTAGCTTTTAAATAGTAAAAAAATTTAATTTACTTTAATTCAATTTTAAAAAAAAAGCTTTTCTCAGTAATACAACAACAAAATGTATGTTTCAACAGGGAATAAAATTTGCAGACATCATCCCGAGGGTGGAAATTATTTTAGTCATGGGGCATTCCTAGTTCCCCTAAAGGCACACCACAGAGACATTGCATATGCATCCAGCTTCTAAAACTAGCCTTAAAATGACCCTAGATTGTAAGTCAGACTGAATCACTTTCGATGGAAAAAATGGTGATTTTTACCAAAGTCTATTAAAAAAAAAAAAAACTGTCGGTACTAGACAATATTACACATGCTGAGGATTTACTGACATTTATTACATGGATATAAATCCTAGCAGAGAAAATTCTTTTCTTTCGATTGTTGAAAAAGGGGAGGGGAATTATAACAAAACATATTTAACAACATATTTCCACTGTGCCCAACAATATCCCTCATGCTTTCCATGTGTTAAATCACTAATTTGTCACCTATGAACCTGGCACCATTATCATCCCCTCTTACAGAAAAGCCCTCTGGAGTAGAGAGGTGACACCATTTGTAACAGGCTCAAAAGAAATGAGAGGCAGAACCTGAACTCTGAGATCTAATTTCAGATGCTGCCATCTGAGGGACAGGCCATGCCCTGCAAGGTACTCCAAGGACAAAGAACCACGTCTCTCATGTCTCTCTCAGTCATCCATGCCACACATCTAATGTGAATGTGTAAGTACTTGAGTATCTTTAAGAGCTGTTACATGTTCAATGCCCACACAGGGAAAAAAAATGCCAGAAATCGTATGTGCATTTGTTTAATAGTATGAAAATCTGTAAATGCTCATTTAAACTTTCTTTCAGACTCTTTTAAAGTTCTATTCTACTTGGATTCTGAAACACTGAGACAGTTAATAATCATCAATGTTCTTTCTCCTTTTCATGACCCCTAATGAAAGAGTTCAGCCTATTGCATATAATTTTATTGTACATAAACAACAACAAACTACTCAATGCTACATCTAGGCTGAGAGCTGTAAGTGTATCTTACATTACATATTGTGTGTTCTTTATTTTTCACTCAGGACAGTCTTTTGTGGTGTATTTCAAACCTGGTCTACAACCACCATTCAAAAATTTAGAAATATTTGTGTGTCAAGGAGTTTCTTACTACCAAGTCACATGAGAGATCTCTACACATGAAGTGGACAGTATCAGCCCAAGAACTGAGCTGTTTATCAGGATCTCTGTAGAAATCCTTAACTTGTAATCTGTTATGGATTCAACATCTCATCTATGATCTACCTTCAAATTGTAATCAGACACATTTCTCTTTGATTGAGGGGTTTGGATCTTTTTTTTTTTTTTTTTTTTTTTTTTTTTTTTTTTTTTTTTTTTTTTTTTTTTTTTTTTTTTTTTTTTTTTTTTTTTTTTTTTTTTTTTTTTTTTTTTTTTTTTTTTTTTTTTTTTTTTTTTTTTTTTTTTTTTTTTTTTTTTTTTTTTTTTTTTTTTTTTTTTTTTTTTTTTTTTTTACAGTGAGGCTCTGATAAACTTCTTAGTCACTAAAATGCATTGTGCGTGCCCCACAGACCACATAAGTTTCAGATAATGAAGTTTGTGCAGAAGCAAAGTTTGATAATGAAATGCCTTAAATGATTTCATTCAACTTCTCTCCCTTAATGTATTTTTAGATAATCTAAATTAGCCAGGCCGGAGAGCTGGGTTCTAAGGACTGACTCAGCTGGTTTGCCACTTTGAGAAAGCTACCCAGTTCCCATCTACTAACCAGGCTTTCTGTTCTCTACTACTGCTTACAGATTCCCTACTGATGAGTTACACGAGAAACCCCAACTGTTAGTCTCATTTGGAGAAACAGTCTAAGCCAATGACATCATCTTTAAAGTTCCTCAGTCCAATCCTATTTGGAAAGTTGAAGGTTCTCAAAGTGTTAGCCTTGTTCCCCTTGCTTTATGTCCTTCCCTTATGAAGAAAAAAGTTACATTTTGTGTATTTTAGAACGTACAGTCAAACCTTATGTGTGTGTGTGTGTGTTGCTTTAAAATCATATCTTTCGGTGAGATTTTACAAAGCTGAACATGCTGCTCTCCAGGACAGAGGTGCGTCACCTGTGAGGGATGCAATGATCTCTAATTGCCTACAATGTGAATTTGCTCTTTACACTGGGCATCTGTCTGTTCATGTGTTTTCTCACATTTTGTTTCTTTGCCTCAAATAATTTGACTGGTCCTAAAACAGATAAATAAATTTAAATATTTTAAAGAGCAAAGGGGAGATTACACTATATCCAGAAAAATGGTCATTGTCAGTGCCTTCAATACTGAGAAGTTCTTAAGAATACAATCAAATATGATTCCAAGGAGAACATTGGTGAATCATCCTTAATGTTTCTGAACCATGTTTTTGAAGCAAATTCATATCCAAAAGCACTGTATTGCTGGGGGAGAAAAACACCAATAACCCTCAGAAAACAAATAGGGAAGCATTCATTGGAAGCATGCCAGGAGCGTATCATAGAAAGTTAATAACAACAGTTACCACTAGATTTCTCAATTCTGTTCTGATATTAATTCTTTATATTTATCTTTGACAGCCACTAAATCTTCCAAACCTGTCTTTACATACTTCATTTCTCTACATTTGAATTATGACACTGAAGCATTGAACTTCTTTCTCTTAAGAATGCAAGCACACCTACACAGTCGTCTCTCTGACATTTTCATCATAGCATTTTCTGAAGCATAGTTTTCCTTCCTCTTTTTGATACCGCTAGACCATAACAATACGTTGTCATGGAAATGAGGATGCCTGAGAGATATCAATCCTGAAGGAAAAAAGAAGATCTAGATACAAGGAGTCCTGCAGTCGAAGCTACTGGAGAGAATCGCAGTCGCAGCTACTGGAGAGAATCACTTGAGCCTGGAGGCTAGCTCAGGGTAACACAATAAGACCAAACACAATAAGAAATTGTCTCACACTTTGAAAGGAAAAACAGAACTTAATGCAGATAGAAGGCAATGTGCAGTAATGGATAGTAAAGCAGCATAGGCTTTGAAGTTGGGTGCATTAGAATAAAACACCTGGATCTGCCATCCTGCGTGTGATAATAGCCAAATTTCTTGATCTGTCTTCCACAAAAGATTCTCATATACAAAAAATGTAATGAGGCAATTAATTACCACATCACAGGGTTGTGGTAAAAATATCAGTACAAAAATAAACAAACAAACAAAAAAAGACAAACTACCTATCACAGTGATAAGTGTAATAAACAGAGTCAGAAATACCTCAGTTCCCAGCAGTAACATGTCCCTGTCAAAGTACATCTAGGGAAAGTCTTGACACAGCCTGAAGACCTGTCCTTCAATGTCTGCTCTGCTGAGTGTTGGCAACCTCATTCTGCATTCAAACAAAGGATGGTAAAATGCATACTTGAAGGGGAAGAAAGGGGAAAGGAAAGGACCAGAAACTGTGTGAGAGAAACTGCACACACTGAAAGGTAAAGCTGTAAGCACAGTCTGTCTTTGGCAGCTCTACAAGGCATTTGACAAGAGTACACAGTGGCTGATCAGACCACCACGCTGGCTTTCAACCTTGGGTATGACAAACTCTTTAGCAGAGCAACATTCAGATTTTTGTTAAATTATGGAGCCTCTGGTCTTATGTAGAAAGGTGTGATGGTGAGGAATGAATGGATACAATAAGTGTGTGTGGTAGGAGCAGCATACAGTAGGCATTCATCAAGTCATAATTATTGCCAGTATCATTTATTTAGAGAGTTACTCTTAAGTCAGCTTCAAATAGGTTCAGAGAATCAATGATCCCTGTCACTCACTAGTTATTTGTGAGGATGAATATTGGTAATTCTTCAGAAAGTTGCTCCAGACGACAGCTGGACATGGAGAACAGCATCCTCTTCTTTCACACGCAGTGGACACCATTGTGAGACAGTATTTCTTGATGATTTAGAAATTTGTCCTGCTTATGAAAACATGAGCATTTTGAATTCTATGTGTCAACTGTCCTGCCAGGATTCTGTCCTAGAAAGTACAAAAAGTGATGACTTCTCCTTTTGATATCATGCCTCTAACCGTAAAAGATAAAAAAAAAAAAAATGGCTAGAATGTTTAGTTCCTTTTTTAAAAGCACCCCCCTCATGTTTGTGCATGTGCCTTGTTATTGTTTGGGAGGATGTTTTCAAGACAATCTTACTCTCAAACTCTTTGCAGCCCAAGCTGACCTTGAATTCCTAAGCCTGGTTCCAAAGGCCTACACCATCATGTCTGTTTTTTTCCTTTTATTTTTCTGAAACAGGGTTTCTCTGTGTAACAGTCCTGACTGTCCTGGAATTCACTTCATAGAGCAGGATGGCCTCTAACTCATTGAGATCCACCTGCCTCTGTCTCTCAAGAACTTACCATCACCCTGCCTGTTTTTGTTTTTTAATGCATATATATATATATATGCAACTTTAATGGTGGTGTCTTGATTATAGCCTAATTTATAAATACAAAACATCAGAAAATCAGGGGGAGCAAGGTAACAATTTGGACAATTTGTTATAAACACACACACACATCTTTCTAAGTGCTGAGGAAATGATGTAGTAATCATAATTCCTGAGTATAATACAGAGACTTTTTTTAAAGGTGTTAGAGAGATGATGCACCTTTCTATGTTGCTTATAATGCCTATCTCAGGGCTTCAGCATAATGGAGAGAAAGTTAGTGTCCATTTGAGGGAAAAGGAAAGTGAGTACAGAACTCTGCCTTTGTTCTAGTTAATAAATCTGTCATGTACCCAGTATAAAGAACTCAAATTGATACAGAGTAAGTTTCTAGACCTATCCTGACTCTAGGCTAGTACCTACATAATGGCTACATAGTACTAACATAGGCTTTAGACCTGCATAGTGATCTTGATCTCTGCTCAGTCCTATAGTTAAAGTAAAATCAGTGGCCCTGGGCTCCTGAAAATATTCAGCAGCAACCACTGGAGATACCAGCTCCAGCTCACTCAAGCAGATCCAGCCAGCAAGTCTACACAAGCAGATCCAGGTCTACACAAGTAGATCCAGGTGCAAGGCCTACCCAGCTGCTGAATCAGGTACTAGAGTAACCTGAGGACTTAGGCAGTTCCTGGATTCACATCAGATAGCCTGCTCAGAATTCCTGGATGTCTCAATGTTAGAAGTCTTTTGCGGGTGGGGGGGATGGGGATGTTGCAAAAAAAATTATTTCTTTTTTAAATTTTTTTATTTTTATGGAATGAAGTCTCATTTTTTAAATCTATGTATCCCCTTGTTAATATAGTTCTAAAGATTGAAGAATAAAACCAGACTCAGCCCAGCTCTGTGCAGATTTGGCAAGCCCGCTGCTAACAAGGCAGGCTTGTGCCAGTTATTTCACATGGTTGTTACTTTCCGCTAGTCCACTCATGTTGCACGTTGGTAACTTTCCCAAACTAAAGTTATTCAGAATGGAAACTGCTTCCTTTTTTTTCCATTCATTTAAACTGAGCTGTTGCGGCTGATGAGACTATTCAGCAGGAAAAGGCTCTTGCTTCCAAGCCTGAAGACCTAAGTACAATCCCCTGGAATCCTATCAGGTGAGAAATGATTTCTGCAAGAAGTTGTCCTCTGACCTCTACAGGCACGCCATGGCACGCAGGACCCTCACGGGCACGCCAAAATAAATTGTAAGTGTAAATAAATAAATAAATAATAGCTCAATGTGAAATTTTAAGCATCTTACATTTTTTTGCTAACCTTGATTATGGTCTTATGGTCTTATCTATGAGCTCTTACCACTAGAGACAGTCTTCTCTCAGATGTCTGCACACCTGTCTCTTTCTTCCTTTCCAGGACGGCTGGACCATGTCATTTGTGTTCCCAATTTCTTGCTCAAAAGTTATAGGGCAACACTGAGAAACACTCATTTTCAAACCTTGCCTTGAGTACGGATCTGAGGGACATCTCCCCTTTCCCACATACCTCATACCTAACTCATAATACACTTTTTAAAAAATCAGCTCTGCAAAGAATTAAAATGATAAAAGTTAAGTTGTGAAGTTTGTGATAAATAATCGGGACCTTTCATTTTTACCAGGAATAAACAAAACTAAAGAGATAAAAAAATGTAATTTACTTAAATATGTGTGTGTATACATATATATACATGCACACACACATATATGTGCATGTGTGAATTTGTGTATGTGAGGTTAGTGAGGAGTGTGTGTGTGTGTCTTTACATGCCACCCCCAGATCAAAGCAAAACAAGGAAGTTCTTTACAAAGTTTTCAAAAGCATGAAGCTTTCTATCCTGCTCGGTAGCAATCTGCTTCGTCATCTTGGCCAGGATGACACCCATGAGTCAGGACATTGGTCATGACTAGAATTCAAGCATTCTTGGTAGTCTGGCAGGCTTGTTCCTCAAACCTAGTCAGAGAACTAATTTCCCTTTTCATAGTGACGCCAATACCATTCCATGCCCTGGCAAGAAAACAAAATGTTCTTCCCTTTGCTACCGGAGTCAGGGTTATTCACCTAGCATGAACATGCAAATGTTGGAATAACTGAATCATATCTAACAAGGAGACCTGACCCAGTGAAGTCTTGCCTCATCTCTCTACTGTCTTCCTCAGATGCTGGGTGACTGTGTTCCACTGTGACTATTTGAACTCAGAGCAGAGCTCACAGAGGGTCATCCAGCTCTGGGAACTGAAACTCCACCTTTGCAATCTTTTCAGTTTCCTTTTCTTCTTTTCTAAATGGGAACTTATGGCACTCCAGACTCAGCCAGGAGCTGAAGAGACTGAGATCATGTACACCCTGGCCAAATTTAATATTCATTATTAACATTACACTATGAGAGTTTCCTTCTTAAATGAAAATAGTCCTGCTGGGCATGGTAGTATATACTTGCAATCCCAGCACTCAGGAGGATGAAGCAGGGGGATTGCCCATATTCAGAGTTAAGCTTGATCAGGACTGGGGAAGTCACTCAGAGGTAGTGTGTGGAAGCTCTGGTTCACCCCTCAATATTATAATCAGTCAATCAATCAGTGAATGATAATCTACTTTCTTGCTAAATGGTATTCTAAATAACTATACTGTTTCAAGCCAAGTCCTTACATCTCCTCTATAGCTTCTTATTGTAGTTTTCTCTCTTTGAATTGCACACATGATTCTTGAAAGTACATTTTAGTTTTTCATTTTCAAAAAGATTTGACACCAAGCAAATCTTTCTCTAGAAGAAGAGAAAGAGAAAGAAGAGGGGGAAGAAGTATATTTATATTCTGTGTACATTTTTGTAGTTCTAAAATATCTCCTGGTGTCCCAGTCTCTAGTAGTTTATGATACATGGGAAGCCATGTGGACCAGCCGACAGGCAGGAAGTATGAAGTCAAGAAGTTCTGTATTGAATTCCCAGTCCTTCTGGTTGTTGCCTATGATGCTCTGCACAACTTCTGGAGGTCTGCCTATTTTCTATAACGCACGTTAAAGAATCTCTCCTTTCAAAATTGGTATGAAAATTACATAAATAAAGAATTACAAAAAGACAGCGTATTGCCTATCCCAAAGCAAGTCTTCTACATATATTTGAATATTTGTTTCTTTTGCAATCTTTGCTCTGCTGTAATCTCAGCAATTGAGATGCCATGCAAATCCATAAACAGTCACTCAGTCTAATGCTTTATCGTGTATACATTGTCTACATTTATTTCATTGAAGACTAGAGTTCTGATAGTTTGTTATTTGCAAAGTAACTCAGGAACACAGCTAACACAGGGGTAAGGCCTTCATGCCATACATATTTACAACATATGATCCACTCCCTAGAGTTTTACTACAATTGAGTATGAAAGTAACTACTTGAGGTTTGCACCATTGTTTTGAATGCTGAAAAGTTGAAAAAGTACATGGAGTATTCCTAGACCTGCTTCTCACTGTGACATAATCACTGACAGTTCATAGAAGCCAGACACACAGGAAAATATCCTCAAAGGAATGACCACCCAGTTTACAGGATAAAAACCCCAGTCAGGTATGTTTATCCTATGAAGGAGTCTGGCTGACTCCTCTGTAAATGCCCAAGTGGAACACCCAGATGAAGCAATTGGCAGGCTTTATACATAGTCCATCTAGGTCTAGCTTCTAAATTTAAGTTTTTTATGACCAAGTAGAAAATGGAATAGAATTTCAACAGAAATGATTCAATTGTTCATTTTCAGAAGAAAGTCTCTTGTGCTTTCATGTTCTGGTCCCCTCTGATTTCAGAGTGATTCTCCTCCTAGCTCTGGCAATAAGATCTTTGCTATAGACACTTTGCTTGTCTTGAGTGCTGTGAAACATTGCATTAGACAAGCCCCTTGAAAACCATCAAAGCTCACCCACACCACTGTTAAAATGTAGCCCCTTTTCTTTTAGAAGGAGAGATGCTGTGTGTTTTATTTGCAGGTGGTTGAGAATCCCAGTAGTTGAGAGGAGGAGCTGCTATGCTGGAGGGAATCATAAGAGACTGTTTTAATGGAGAAAATCTATTTAACATGGACAGGATACTTCCATGTTAACTTGTGTCCTTCACACAAGTTCCAGACAGCCAGAGTCTGGTCCTCAGTCTAAAATGCTAATAATAGTGGACCCCATTGTCTCTTACCTGTACTGTAAACTATTACAGGGGTAGGTCCTGGAAAGAATATATACCATGGCATATATGGAACATTTCTCTTTGAGAAATCACTTTTCTCTATGTCATCAAGTCACTATTATGGAGGAAAATCTATCAAAAGGAAGTTAAACATCTTGTTAACTATGGATGGTGGCATAAGTAATATTCTCCCCTTTAAAAACCCAGATTACTGCCAGTATCCTGACCTAAAATATAAATAGCAGAAGGCTGGTCTAAGCAAAAAGACTGAGAACAAAGGCAATCAGAGCAGAAGGGTTGCTGGCTGTTTTGTCAGAAGAAAGGAGAGTTCTCTACAAGGAGAATACCTTCAGGAACCCCCAAAAGCTGGAGTCTCACCTCTGAGGCTCCACCTCCTCCTTCACTTTATATATAATGACTTTTACCAAAAAATGCATTTAGAACTCTAATTTTATATTACCCTTAAGAAAAAATATAATGTAAAAAAACATGAACTTTTTGGTACTGGTTTTAAGTAAAATTCTGCTTTGGCTTTTATGGTACTGTTTTTCCAGTGGTTCGCTTTCTATCTTACATCTTATATGCAGCCCAACCTAGTACCTGCCATGGTAGCTGTGACCACACTGGAAAAATGTAATACTTGGCACCAAGTTCACACAGTGCTTAAGGGTTTTAATTTAGGAATGCCACAAATGATAAAGGAAATTGAGCTCATCACAGTTTTGAACAGCAAGTAATGAGTCATCCCCAGTGAAAATTATCTCATTGTTTCGTGAGACAACTTAAGGTCATTACCATAATACAGGTCAAGCCTTTCTTACAATCTATTCTGCAACTAAAACTGAATCTAGAAAAGTAAAAGACTTTGTGGGGACGCCAAGTACCTAGGTCTCTATTTAACATATCTAGTAAGCTACAGGAGAATCAGCAACTATTTTTAGAATTGAAGGCATGTTAATAACATCCGCATAATAAAAAATCTGGAAGGGTACAGTGGCCCAAAGAGGAAATTAGGCCTTAACCAGCCCCAACGATATATTATGAATGAATAAAGTTGAAGCTTCTCATTTGTTTATTAAAAATTAAAAGATTGAGAGTTGTGGGATGTTTTTAGGTGCTATCTGCTTGTAAAGAGTTTCCCTCTCTCTCTCCCCCTCCCTCCTCCTCCCTCTCTCACCCCCTCTCTCACTCCCTTGCCCACTTTTCATTCAGGGCCATTTCATACTCCCTATGTCATACCACACCCCTCTGTCACAGCACACAGACTGTGACCATGCACTCAATAAAGATGAGGTGAGAGCAGTAGAAGTAGATTTCGAGTCAGTCACTGAGAATTGTATTCAGATGGCGAATACTGCACCAATCCAGGACTTTCAGAAAGAAATGGCTAGTTCATGAGGAGTAAATTCTAAATATTTCACACTGCATTTCTTGCACCATAGCTTATAACAAAAGAACTACCTTCATTAACAAGCCCAGTGAAAACAGTCTTTAGACAATAACTATCTGCCAAAAAAAAAAAAAAAAAAAAAAAAAAAAAAAAAAGAAAACCATCCTGGGTGGGAAAAATAATGGAATGTTAGCTGGGAAGAAGGGGCTTCCCAGAAAAGAGCAGGGATGCACGCAGCATGTGTTCCTGCTTCACACCAATGGGACCCAAAGCATCTCTGGCCAGCTATGGGCCCCTGTAGGGTCATAGGACTCTAGTTGTTTTCTTGCAAAAATACTTCTTTCTGGATATTTTATTTTAGTGAACCTTACTTCTGAAGTATTAATGGCACTGCCTTCTCATTTTAGGCAATAAGTGTTTTCATTGATTAAAAGGCAAGTTTGTTTGTTTGTTCTAAAGGAAGCTTGACTAAAGAGAATTGGACCAGCCCTCAAGTAACAGGCTCTTTGTTCCCAGATGAAAGGATTTTTCAGTGAAGCCTGACCTCAGGAGTTGGAGAATACAGGAGACAATGGAGCATCAGTGACAGACACTGCCTGGCATTTTCATCCGGCCCTAGAACCTTGCTTCCAGCATCACATCTCAGATCTTGGCCTCTCTGTGAAATAAATTCCCATTGGCACATCAACTTTACATGAAGTTTAGAATGTAGGCTACAAAACAAGTTAATACCATTCATATGTTTCTTGCAAGGAAAACCAGGAAATTCTTGACATTGAGAAGTAGCCTTCAAGAATTATTTTCCATGTTGCATTTGCATTAACTGGTCATGGACCTGGCTTTCCAGAGAAGGAAAACAGTATGACCTGTCTCTGTGGCATTCTGTTGACTTCTGCAGCCAGGGTCAGTCTGTTTCTCTGCTTGTTTCATCTCTGTACCTCTTGGCTGCCTAACAACAGAGCTGACTTTTTGATGATTATGTTCAGCATCGTATGTGCCCTGAGTGTGCAGCCTGGGTTGTGCAATTAAAACTCACTTAGCAAATATTTCAGTTTGTTGAGTAATGAACCTGACAAGTAGCTACAATCTATGAAGCAGCATTTTCTGAGTCAGAACATGTGAGAGGGAAGTGAGGCTAAGGATCTGGTCATCATGGTGCACTTTGCACGTCTACCATCCACCTGAAACCACAGCCTCGTTCCACAACAGCTTACTCTCTATTGGATCCAACATTTGTCCCCAGTAATTCAATGGGAAGCTCAGGCCGTCAGGACTGAATCCCAAGAAACACAATGAACAGTAACCCCTGCCTTCTGCTCTGTCGAAGGGGCCCACCAGGAAGTACCAACAGTGCTTAGTCAATTAATTCATGAGCAATATGATGCCTCTTCCCTGGTAAGCACTAATTGAAAGAATTTCCTGCTGTTGAAATACCAGTACCTTGGGAAATTTTCAGTGAAGAAATACAAGTTAATTCTTTGCATTACTAAGGCAAAAAATATTTTATAAAACTAACCAACTGAATGTCTTAATGCACAGAGGGGTTTCTGAACCCTCATGCTGTGGCTCTACCTCATTTTTTATCCATCAAAAAAAACAAGATAAATATGATAATGATTCTTCATTTTTCCTGTTCATGCCTCAGTTTTTATATTATTACCTCATCATGGTGGCCTTCTCTACCACCTAATGAGCTTCCTGATTGAAGAAACAGATTGAGCTGACCCTCAGACACCCAAAGTGAGTGCTGGGAACCAAAAGTTGGGTCTTCTGCAAAAATAGAATGTGCTCATAACCAGCCTTAATTTAATTTTAGTTATCATTATTTGTCAGCATTCAAAGAAAGGGTCTCACTATTACATTTCTATATAGGTATCTATATCTTTACTTATCTTCTATACAGCTCTCAACCTTCTACCTTTTGGGTCTGTTTCTTCCCCACAAATAGTTCAAGTAGTTTCAACAAGATTAGTTGTTATCTACTCTTTATTGCCAACTGTTTTCTGGACAAATTAATGTGGATAAAAAAAAAAGGGGAGTCATGCTGCTGCCAACTGGCTGCCGCAATGCAATCAGACTGTCTACTTAGACTAACAGTATCATTGTGTGGAACCATTCTTGCCCACCTAAGCTCCTTTCAAGGTTTGTGAGGTTAATTCTAAGAAGAGAAATAAAGGTCTTTGAAAGCTGATACTCAAATTGATGAGTTCTGGCTCCAAATGTTCTCGTTGATCTACCTAACTGCAGGAGGGGGAGAAAGCTGGACAGGCAATCTGATGTGTAAACACCACACATTACTGGTGTTACTGGAACTCCTACCTATCCCATCTAACTAGTAGTCATATTTTCAGTAATCATGGCCTGTCTTTCTTTACATTTTTACCTTCTCTGTGTGTATTCGTAAACAATAGAACTCATTTTTGTTTGGCTTGATGCTTCATATAAGTGGAATGGGAATGTTTGTATTACTGTGCCTTGCTTTGTTCACTCTGCAGTACGTTTGTGTGATTCACTGGGGACACTCAGGCAGCTGTAGTTAATTAGTTTTCTTTTCCATGAGTGGCTAAGAGTGGGTACTGGGAAGTTACATTGCCTAGGCTTAAACCCTACCTCTGTCCTTAAGCAAATGTGAAATTGTACAGATTATTCCATCTCTCAGTATTTTGGTGTCCTTTATCTGGGAGGAATTTTGAGACATGGTATGAATTAAGATGGTCTTAAGGGGTCTCCTGGAGAAACAATCTCTGGGCCTACATCTGTATGCATGATATTAATGGAATAGTGTGTGTAGAAACAACACCTGAAAAACACCGAGCCAAACATGTTTGGACAGAGGAAGAACAGGGAGGGTAAAACATAGAGAGAGGAGGCCATAGAAGATGCCACTAGGGGGCTGGAGAGATGGCTCAGTGGTTAAGAGCACCTTCTGCTCTTCCAGAGGACCCGGGTTCAATTCCCAGCACCCACATGGCAGCTCATAACTGTCTGTAGTTCCAGGCAAACACCAAGGCAAATAAATAAATAAATAAAGTTTAAAAGAAAGAAAGAAAGAAAGAAAGAAAGAAGATGCCAGTAGAAGCGCTGGCTCCAACATGGCCATCCCAAGTTGCCTCAAATTCCGGGAATTTATACTCTGACATCACCCATTTTATGGGTACAAACTGTTCTCAGGAAGAGGATGTAGCATTCAGCAAAGCAGCTTTTATAGGCCAAGGGCAGTTCCTGAAGAATGGTTCAGCTGTGAACTGCCAACATCGATGCTTCACCAGGATGAATTAATGTCACTGTTCAGAATGGGAGGTTCAAACCAGACACCACCAACTTGATGCATTTTGTTTTTCAGTATATAGAATTGTACATAATTGTACCAGCATTTTTCTCTATTTGTGTGTGATGCTAGCTCTGTTGTGTTAGTTATTTGTACAGAATTCTTTTATTAAGCTCTTTAAAACATTCTGCTTTGAGGGTCAGTTAGAGTCAAAACATTCACTGAAAACTAAATCCAGTGCTGGAAAACTCAGCTTAAAAACCATAAAGCTGGCAATTATCTTCTTAATTCAAAGCTCTTATCTCATGACTGCATATTTCTCTGAATAAAAGATTCCACTCCCCACCATTGCTGTCTCACATAGAATCTCAGTTTTTCCTGTAAGATACAGGAAATGGAAAAACTGAAAGAGAAGGAAGAAAAGAAGGTAGGGATGGAGAGGACAAAGGAGGGAGGGAGGGGGATGGTGGAGGGGGAGGGAGGGAGGAGGGGGAGGAAGAGGAGGGAAAAAAGAAAGAAATGAAGGGAAAAGAGAGAAGGAATAAAGGTGATAAAGGAAGGGTATGCGAACACAACCCTGTGCATTCTGCTCTCAATCCTCTGGAGTATTTCTTCTTCTAAGAGAAAAGAATAGCCCAAAGCATTGCAATCAGTTTTCTAGAGTGAATATCCCCTAGAGTAGCAAATGTATATAAATTAAGACAAAAATGTGCTTTTGTTTACTCCAAGCCCAAAACCAAGTTTTTAATAGTTTTAAAGTAATTGCTTGATCCCTTTCCAGGCATTGCACCTCCAGAAGTATTTATGTCTGCTTTTGTTAAAATAAACACACCTGGATTTGTTTTGCTTTTAAATTTTTTTGTGTTAACCAACAAGAAATTCAAACCCGGACTGTTGCAACACTGAGCATGTGTGGCTATCGGCCTGTGGTGACCTCAGAATGAGTTTTTGATAAATGGCTGCATGGGAAGGCTTTAATCATCAAATGAAACCAAATGACAGGGGCATTTTAGGTATACTTCACTAAGAGAGATTGTAGACAAGCAGGGCCTTTACTTGCCGCCACCTCCCCGTCCGTGAGTGCTGTTTGAGGCTGAGCCTCTTCCCTGACCTATGCCCTGAAGACAGTGCTTTATCCTTTAATTTGACTTCATCATGTCAAATGGCAGTCAAAAAAGCAGGCTCAGCAGTAAGAAATGTATCAAGTAAAAATGGCACCTTTCATATTTTCAATAATTTCTTTTGGACTGAGGGACGTTCAAAAAAAGGAAGAGAGGAAATTGCTGGGGAGGAGGTAAGGAGAGGCAGGGATGGAGGGTGACTGGGAGGTGCGGGAGGGGGAAAGGAGTTTGAACAAGGGGATACACAGATAAAAAAAGAGACTTTATTCCTAATAATAAAAAATAATTTTAAAAGAAATCAAGACTAAAGTTGAATTCTAGAGCCTGCAGGCTGTGGAAAGACTGCAGAGAGAGAAAAGACCTGGCAGAACTGTCATGTGGTCTCAAGTAGCTAATCACAGCTATTTACAAGGTCAGAGAGAAGGTTTACTCCTGTTTCAAGGCTTATGGGCAGAGGATGCTGCATATTAGCAGGCTTTTCTTTCCCAGAACCGCCTTTGTTTGTCCTGAAAGTACCTGTGCATTAAGGTCAAGGCTCAGCTCAGTGAAGTGGAAATGCTTTCCTGCTGTGGAACTTAATCTCCCTCCTGAGTGACTGTTATTCAAGGTGATCATATGACAGCACTGAGGACCTGTGGGATTTTAGGTCAGTGGGGCATGAGGGAAGTAGGTCAGCCTGCCTGTGTCCTGCAAGAATAGGTCTATAGAGTTTGTTATCACTCTGCCAAGGGCAAGCCTGAGGCTACATAGGCATGTTAAAGTAAATTCGGGCGGCCAAGCTCTGGCTAGATGAGTTAGTACGACTGAGGTGAACAGCCTAATGGGCTAAACATGGGAAATTCAGGATACACTCTTCTTTTTGCTCTCCAGGTCTGGTGAACCACATAACAGTCAGGCTCAAATTCTCATGTGATGATCCTCCCAATGTCAGCACAGGGTCAAGGACAACCCCTTATAGAGCCAGTGTTTCTCATTTGGTGCTTCCCACAGGAAAGATCCTAATTCATTGGTTCTAAGGTAGGAGATAGCAAAGGACTAGTAGTTTTTTTTTCCTATATTTTCTTTTCATTTCTGTAAAGGCCCTAAGTCCTTGAAGAAGACAGTGGCACAGTAATTGTAGAGTGGAGGGGAAAGAAAAGAAAGAATGTCTTTAAAGACAAAGATATCTGAGAGTAAGCGAGAAGGAGAAATATCCAAGACTGAGACAGTCATAAAGGTCTGCCTTCACTCAGAAAGGGGAATGCTCCTGAGAAACAACAGGACTCTGAGAAGATGTTTGTCTTTCATATAGAGAAAAGTTGGGCCCAGGAGCTGCAGTTTCCAGGCTTAACTCCATTCATGAAGGTTGTGGAGTCTATGTCCGACCTTGGGATTGTCTGTACTCCCAACATGCAGCTCTGCTCATCAATGAACAGAATGGGCCTACTTTAGTGACACATGATCAGAAGCACATTCTCCAAATATTTTCATGGCATAAGTTTCCTCAGACCTTAGAATTAAGTATCGTAGGAAGGAAGGTGGTAGTCAAAACTAGGTATCCTACTAGCCTACTGGAGATGGAAATAAGAATCAAATTTAATATTCTTCTCTTAAAGAACAAAAAAAAATCCCATAGACTGGATTTTAGTACAAGAGTTGCATTAACTACACAAGGTCAGAGTGTAAGTTGAGACCTTTAGCCAAAATATATATTTGAAAGAGAAATACTGGAGGCTGGAGAGATGGCTCAGAGGCTAAGAGCACTGACTGTTTTTCCAGAGGACCTGAGTTCAATTCCCAGCAACCACATAGTGGCTCACAACCATCTAGAATAACATTTGGTATTCTCTTCTGTATACTGTATATATAATAAATAAATGAATCTTTTTAAAAAAAAGAGAGAGAGAGAGAAATACAGGTGGTTTCTTTTGTTGAAAGTCTGGTGAGAATCCAGAATTTTTTAATTCATGTATTACTACTGTATCTACAAAATTCCCCCTCATCCTATCACCTCTGTGTCCACCACTTCACTCTCAAATTCAGTCTTTTTTCTTTAATTTTTATTATTACATGCATATATGCAAGTAAATAAATACATAAATATAACTTACTGAGTCTACTTAGTGTTTGTCCTATGCATGTGTTTACAAGACTGACTGGTTGGTATTGAGTAACCAATTACAGACAGCTCATCCTTGTGGAAGGCTGAGTCTCCCTCCAATAACAGACATTATTGATTGCCCGTGGCTCTTCATCCAGTGAGGTTTCCCCATACACACTGCTAGTTCCGTGGGTATTGTCATTATGCAGGTCTTGCTCAGGCAGCTATACTGTTATGAGTTGGTAAGTGCAGCCTCCCTACCAATATAAACAGATGTCCTGGTGCTCTGGCTCTCACAGTCCTTCTGCCCTCTCTTCTGTGATGCTCTCCGAGCCTTAGGTACAGGGATCGTGTTGCAGATGTGCTGCACTTGGAAGTGGGCATGTGCCTCATGGGCAGTGGTTCTCTGGATTTTATTGTTTTCTGTAATAGGAATCTAGAATTTAAACCTCATTTTGCTTTGGGCCTTAGTCTTAATTGTGATGGAAATGAGACAAAATAGAAGACTATTATTTAATCTCATAAATAATTGCTTGTTATCCATTTTTATTCTAGGGTGTTGGTGTGTATATGTGTTTGTGTTTTTGTTTCTGTGTTTTGGGTTTGGGTTTTTGGTTTGTTTGTTTTTTGATTTTGTGGTTGTTTGTTGTTGTTGTTGTTGTGATTGGGTTTTTTTGAGACAAGGTCTTATGGTGATATATGATATACTTAATAAAAATAATCTGAAATATCAGAGAACAGAGCCAAGCCATGAAGATCAGAAAGTGGTGATCCATTACTTTAATTCCATCACTCATGAGGCAAAGATGCATCTGAATCTTGGTGAGTTTAAGACCTAACAACCAGGCAGTGGTGTCACACACCTTTAATACTAACTAGGAAAATTAAACTAGGAAGTAAGGTACATGGACAGAAGGAGAAAAGGGAGGAGTTCTGCTTCCCCCGCTACTTCTCTTGTCCACTGAGGATGAAGAAGCTTGCAGTTGGAGAATTTGTAAAGACAGGCCTGAGGAGTTGGCTGGGTGAGAAGTGGCTGTGGTTTGTTTCCCTATATCTTTGATGGTTCTACTTTTTCCTAATATCTAGCTCTAGGTTTTTATTATAATATCAAATAGAATTTATTCAATATTTGATGTTCAACTTATAGGGCATGAAAAAAAAACAAAAAACAAAAAACTCACAGTCTAGAGATACACATGGCCAGAGCTACTGCCTGGTTAGGTTTTCTGTTTAGAGTTAGACTCCATCCAGCTCTGCCTTTTAGGCAGTTTCTGCAACACATCTTTCTTCTCCATAATCACTGGGGTAAGTTTTTCAGAAATCAGCTACCGTCTCCTGGTGAGTTGTTGCTTCCCCTGTACTCCTCCTTGGACTGCTGCCACACTAGGTGGCTGCCTCATTTCACCCTCATCTGAACCACCATTTACAGAAAATTTGATTAATCAATTAGGATTTTTTTTAAATGGCGAATTAATTTAAGACACAGAGAGACTTTTTAATCCCACATTAAAAAATAGGAAACAGTGTTACAATGAAAAAAGTTTAGTCTTTGTTTTATAATATTTTAGATAGTTTGAAAATAGAAACATTAAAGGAGAGGGTGATTAATATAGATGGGATTATTGTAATGTCTGTTATAAATATTATTTGTTTGATCATTCTTATTTCAGTCCTAAAAAATTTGGTTTTTATGCATGGTTGATATGAGTTTTATGAGTTGGCTGATATGAGTACCAAGATACAAGTATTAGAAAATCTTGCTAAAACAGATCATAGAAATATTTAGACCTTGACAGAGGAATTTAAAAGATAACCAATCTCAACATTGCTTTATAAGGTTATAGAGAAACAGACAAGACTTTCAAACAGCCAACATAAATATATCTAGCAACCTTACAGGAATTGTCTTCTTTAATTACAGTCATGGATTCAATTGAAGGTAAATCTAAAACCATTGTACAATGCAGGAGAGTTAAAGGCATTGAAACGTCCCAAAACCAACTTCTTGGGAGGGATATTATACTAATATAGAAAGGCAATTGTAATATGAGGACCACACATTGTATTTATGCCGAATGACAGCTTTGAATAGAATTGAAGATGTAGGAAAAAAAATGAATCCTCTACAAAAGTGATTCAAGGGCCAAAAGAAACCTTTACAGATTTCTTACAAAGACTGATTGCAGTGGTAAATAGAATGGCACCAGATTTAGAAGCTAGACAAATAGTAATTGAATCTTTGACTTTTGAAAATGCTAACTTACAATGCAAAAAGATAATTAGGCCATTAAAAGTAAAATCAGGAACATTGGAGGATTGAATCCAGGATACAAGTAATATGGAATCTCATAACTATGACAATAATTGGATAGAAAGAGTTATTTCTAGATGTTTAAAGAAAATAAAATGTTATTACTGTGAAAAACAAGGTCCCCTAAAAAGAGACTATATACAAACCATTACTCAAAATAATATTTTTGCTAATAATAACCTCAACAGAATGTCATTCTCTTCTAGAATATACAGAAGATGTGGCATAGGCAGGCATTGGGAAAAAATGTAGGTCAATAAGGGACAGACAAGGTAAGCTCTGCCATCAGTAAATACCCTGAAGAGGCTTTAGAAGGTCCTCATTGCAAATGCAATTCACTCTTATCCTGTTATCTTGGAGGAAACATCTTCTCAGAGCAATTGAAGAACCTAAAGCCTATTAAAATAAAAAAATAAATAAATAAAAACATACTGCTCTGAGAGATAGAACAGCTATAGATAAGAGAACAAAAAATTCAGAAAAAAACATAAATCAAATATTTTGGTAAACTTCTATAAATAAAGACCAAAATTAAAGTTCCAAGCAAATATACTCGGAGTAACATTGTTCAATCTCAGAATGAGACATAAATTAATGTGTTTCTGGGAAAATATTACACGGTATTATGAAATACTGACCATTTAGGTTGTACAAACACAAGACACAACAGCTGCTGATATTTCAGTCATCAACAGCTCTACCTTTAAAATGGTAAACAGATTAAGCCTACAGTGGGTTCAGTCAGGTCTTTAACAAAAGAGAAATTGCAGGCCTCAGAATAGCTGGTACACAAGCAGCTGCTTTCTCAGCATACTGAAGAATCAATGAGCCCTCGGAGTTCTCCTGAAGTTTTTATCAAAAAGAAATCTGGAAAAATGGATAATGGTAACAGATCAAAGAGTGGTTAACAAGGTGATTCAACCAGTGGACTCTCTACAACCTGGAATTCCTTTCCTTTCTCTGTTACATAAAGAATGGCCTATTATGGTTATTGATCTAAAGGACTGTTTCTTTTTTTTTTCTTTTTTTTTCCTTCTTTATTTTCTATTTATCAAAAAAACAGTAAAAAGAATTTTAAAATGCCGAAGAGTTAACAATAACTATACAGAGGATAATAATCATGAGCATGGCTTATCAAGGGTGGAAATGCAAATAAGATTACTACACAAATATTTTCTTTGTGTTCAGCTTTCCCTCTGAATTTTTCTTTTTTTCCATCCCTGTATATCCTTATTGAAAGTCTCTTCCCCCTCCCACCACATCTGAACATTTTTCTTCTCTGCAACTCCCCATCCCCTCCCTGGGCAGGGAGCAGACAGTCCTATGGTCACACTGGCCCAATAATGCTTGGATCAGTCTTCACTCCCGGCCAAATCCAGTTTTGTTCCCCCTCCCTCAAGAGTGAGTCAGGTGTTCCTATAGATGGACTGGGGTTTGAAGGGTCAGTCCAGGGTGTTTCTGATCCCAAGCTGT
>PVIH01020542.1:6031-32195 GCA_004025045.1 Sigmodon hispidus
AAAAAAAAAAAAAAAAAAAAAAAAAAAAAAAAAAAAAAAAAAAAAAAACAATGGATGGGAGAAGAAGAAAGGGTAGATCTAAGATGAGTTGCAGGAAGGACAGTAAATATGATTCAAAAATATACAAAAGTCTCAGAGAACTACTGAAAATATGTAAAAAAAATTTAACAAGAAAGCTATATGTATAAAAAGACAAAGAATCCAAGCATCTTCCATGTTTAGACTGAAAAGTGTACAGACAGAGTAAACAATGAAAATAAAGCTGCCAAATCTCTAAAGTACAATGTTTGGAATGCAAGAGCTGTTCTTTTTTTCCCATATAAATCCCTCTCCTAAGTTGTTTTCTGTTCATTATTTAGAATATTCCATGGTATACTTTCAAATGAAGAGTTGAAATAAGGTGCTGCAAGACACAGACATTTGAATGTTTATGTAATTATTCTTTCCTATGTGGATCAAGCTTCTTACTGAAAAAAAATGAGATGAGAGCTATGAGATTTCTTCTAATATTATCAATGCATACTTGGGTTTAGGGTCAGAATCACAACCAGTCAGAACATATATTTTTAGAAAAATAATATTTAATATGTGATTCACAGTGTCATTTTTTTACACATATTTATGTGGAAGAAACATCCTGTGCAATTTTATGCTGTATAGGTGGAGAATGTACAGCTGATTGAAGGGATATTTCAGACATTAGAAACAAAACAAAATCCTCACCCCTGGCCTTTAAAAGTGCTAAATAAAACACATCTGCTTGACTCGGCCCCTGAACAACCACCTCTTCCCAAAGATAGAATTAATGGCAATTATTCCACATAACCTGTCACTTAATACTTATAAAGTGACTCCAACTGTTCGTTTCTCATCTGCTATGGAGCAAACTGCTTAGCTGTGAAGTTTTGCACAATTAACTTTCTTCTTTTTCTTAATCCATATATGCCCTTGTTCAGTCTCCCTTCCCCCTTCTGCCCCTCCCAGTCATGCACTCTTCTCTCCTTCAGTTTATCTCCATCCCAGCAAGGGCAGGAGGTCTCAAGGTCACAAGGTGGCTTAGTTCAACATCCACCCCTGGCAGATCTGCTTTCCTCACCCCAACATCAAGACTAGGTTAGGTGTTCCTCTAGAGGGAGTAGGCTCCAAGGTGCCAGTCCAAGGTCTTTCAGATCCCAAGCTGTTCAGTGGTTATGGTTTAAAGCTTGGACATGCTTTGCTTTTTGCTTTTTTTGTTTAGAGTCCACAAGTGAGTGAGTACATCCCCTGCTTATCTTTCTGAGTTTGTGATTCCTCGCTCAGGAGGATATTCTCCAAATCCATCCATTTGCCTGCAAATTTTAGGATATCATTTTTTCTTACTGCTGAGTAGTACTCCATTGTGTAGATGTACCACTGTTTGTTAATCCATTCTTCAGTTGAGGGACATCTAGGTTGTTTCCAGGTTCTTGCTATTACAAATAATGCTGCTATGAATATAGTTGAGCTAATAATGCCTTTGGAGTGCAATTGTGCATCTTTAGGGTGCACCCAGGAGTGGTATTGCTGGATCCTTGGGGAGATTGATTCCCAGTTTTCTGAGAAACTGTCATACTGCATTCCAGAGTGGCTGAACAAGCTTACACTCCCACCAACAATGGAGGAGTGTTCCCCTTGCTCTGCAACCTCTCCAGGATAGGCTGTCATCTGTGTCTTTAATGTTAGGCATTCTTACAGGTTTAAAGTGGTATCTCAAAGTTGTTTTGATTTGCATTTCTCTGATGGCTAAAGACATTGAGCACTTTTTCAAGTACTTCTCAGCCATTTGTTATTCTTCTTCTGAGAATTCCCTTTTTAGTTCTGAACTCCATTTTTTGATTGGGTTATTCAAGGTTTTGGGCTCTAGTTTCTTAAGTTCTCTACATATTTTAGAGATCAGTCCTCTGTCACTTGTAGGGTTGGTGAAAATCTTTTCCCATTCTGTAGGCTGTCATTTTGTCTTTTTGACTGTGTCCTTGGCTTTACAGAAGCTTCTCATTTAACATGTTATATAAAGTCAATAAAATAGATATTCTTCAGTAGGTTGTGTAAATTTAGTCTACTGGGAAAAAGCCTTGCCTATCTGGCAAAACAGTTAGGGCATTTGGAAGATTTCATAAAAGTAAAGCCTCCATAATTGGCTTCAGTGCAATGATCACTCCTGTCTTTGACTCACCACTACAGGGAGGATCTGGGAATGTTGGGTTCTCCTTGATTCCACTAAGTCATTCCTAGACTTATAAAAGAGTATGTAGTATAAGAAGAAGCAAAACTTCAATGTTATAATTAAAAAGCCACCTAAGCTCTGTTCTTGTCTAATTATTATCTAATAGTAATTCATGTGAAGCAACATAATGTGTCCTGCAAAGTTGACTTTGCCCCATATGGTCATGCCAAGACAATGGAAGCTGCCCAATTTCTGGGCCTAGCTTCAGGCAAATGGCAGCACTCAGATTTTTTTTCTGCTTTTGGAACTTCAGATGCATATTGCTGGCAAGAAGCAGTGTGCATTGCCAAGTCAGGGATCTCTAGACAAAGCAGAAGCCTCTTCCTAATGAGCAGAAGCCTGGCATGTGGTAAGATTCACACTGCACTAGACACAACATCCTCCAGCATGTTTAATTAATTTTCTTAATCTGTTAGAAAGAGGACCCGTTTGACAAGCAGAATATGGGAGAATGAATAGATGACTTGTTAAACCCATAAAAATCTCTATATAATAGATGTGTAGTGGCTTCTTGTTGTCCTTAATATATTTAAGTACTGTAATTATATGGAGAAGCCATGGTATCCATTTCCTTCCAGGAGCACCTAGACCCCAGTATAAAACTAAACTCCAGAAGAGTTACACACAGCTGAAAAAAGTTATGGGGATACTCCTAGTGATGTGCAAGTGGCTGATAAGAGAGTGGGGGCCTTCACTATGCTAAATCAAAGGTTCCAAACATCCATCGATAGCCTTCTTCAAAGCTGACATCTCCTGTTACTGCTTCAAGATTTGGTTGAATTCAAAGCCTGCCTCTTCTGTTCTTCGTTGTTCTCTGCACTCCAATCCTCTATTCTCCTCAATAAAGGAATAAAACAATGGAGTCTTTTTGTTTGGTATTTGAAAGTATAGCCTGCCTCACTTCCAAATCCATATTTTAAAAATCAAGTTCTACTACATCATATAATTTTAGATTGGTTAGGCAATCTAAACAAGTTATAGATCAAATTTGAGTTCTTACTTTACTCTGAAATTTATAGAAAGCCCTTAAGAGCAAAAAATACACTGTTCTTAAGCAAAAAATATATGCATTTAAGAGGCACCTCTGCTACTGAAATGCAATCTGCTCTTATTCAAATAAATTTCTCTAGGTTTCAGGTAGATTTGTAAAGCCAGGTGGGGACCTTGAGCATGCTTTTTCACACTTATGTGAAATGAAGACCAAGTCACTTGGCATACTGAGTAACACCTTGCAAACCATTCTTGAAGTTGAAGCTTTCTAAATGACAAAGGATCTATCTATACTTTCTAAATCCTGTCGAAGCCAAATCTTTACTACATTATCAAACTGGACATTTATCTGAGCCTTCTATTCTTCCTGCCATCCAGAAAATGATTCACCAGAGAGGAATTGTGCATGTGTGTCCTAAGGTGTTCCTCAGGATAAATATCTCAAGACCAGATTTAAAGGGTGCTTGTTCAAGAGTCAGTTCATGGCCAAATCACTATATAACTCAGAATGATATCAACTGAAAATTGCCTTAGAAAGTTAATTACATTTACCTTTCTGATCTTCAAAGGTAGAAATACTAAATGTTTTCTAGGTATCTGCAGTTTTTGGTGTTTTTTTTTTAAAGTTGATTTTATGTATATTCGGCCTAGAAACTAGAGCTCTCTATGTGGCCCCTTAGCTAAAAAGCGAAGTTCACCGTCTGATTAAAGGCACAATCAGCCTTTTAAAGATGGTCATTTTCTCGAGTCTTCAAACAACTTGGGCTTCCAGGCTGCAGGGAATGGATCATTACTCCTCTCTCTGGAGCACCTTTGCTCCTACCCTTCCTTTCAGTTCTTTCCTTAAATCTCTAAACATTAACCTTCTTCAAGACACAGTCCAGACATGACCTCCTCGAGAAACACCTGAACCCTGTTTTCTTCTTACAGATCCAGTCTAATTAGACTCTTAGTTATGCATTGCTGCTGTGAGTTCCCTAAGGTATAGTATTTTTTTTCTCACCAGTTACCTCACACAGTGCCTGACTAATGACCAACTCAGTAAACAAAATTTATTACTGCACCTCAGGAGAATCTGTTGAGAGCTATTATTGTCCCTCTTGGTTTGTGGTCATATAGCTAAAACAGATAGCATATTCTATGCCCTCCAACTAAAAAGCCCCTCAGGAGTTCTATTGTTGGTTTACCTGAACCTCTGCCTTGAGAAACAGACAGCCCATGACTATTCTTATTTAAGACATTTGAATGGCTTAGGCTCAATCAGACAAGCTTGATTTTATATAAATTCCCTTTGGTCTCCACAAAAGTAATAGATATAACCTGAGTTTAGACCAAGGTTTATACTAGAGTGCATCCAAGATACCAGGGACTGGTTTGGAAGCTTCATTATGTTTGACTAATTTTCATATGCATATAGTCTGTTCATTTAGAGTGGTGAGACTGGCAGTAGAGTTTTTCAGCAGTGCC
The DNA here is from genome assembly GCA_004025045.1 of Sigmodon hispidus. Taxonomy (NCBI): domain Eukaryota; kingdom Metazoa; phylum Chordata; class Mammalia; order Rodentia; family Cricetidae; genus Sigmodon; species Sigmodon hispidus. The sequence continues at coordinate 10,731 of PVIH01020542.1, forward strand.
TGTAGTACAAATTTCAAAGCACATGGGGACTACATATTTCATTGGTTCGGGGAAAGCAATAAATATGGGAGTATTATGGAGTTACTGAAAACAATGGTGAGAAAGATGTAATTTCCTTAACTATAGAATTAAGGGAAAAAAAGAAATAAGAAACAAAACATACCTTAGGCTTCTATTTGTCTGTAGCTTGTATTTGTCTCTCCTTTACATAAATCTAAAGATTTAATATCTTTAAACAGCTTACTATGTATCTAATATGTAGCACCCAATTCATTATTCACTTTGAAAAAATATTATGAGAGAAGCCAGAATTTTAACTGTCATGCTCTATAGCAGAGTCACTTTGAGGTTTCTCAAGTTAACAGCAGTCATTAGACCTTACATCTTTGCATTGCTTTCCTTCTAGGAAAAGCTACAAATGCACAAACATTCCTCCTGAAAAAGCATAGTTCAAAGTCCATCTCCTTTGGTCTGTAATTGATGTCAGGCATATTAACCTATTAGTTTACTGTGACTTTATCATCTTATTTTCTCTGTGAATGGCTGTACTTGGCCTTAAATAATCCAGATATTTTTCATTTCTATAAGATCAGTTTTTAATGTTTCTTACAGGGACATTGTAGTACAATAGAAAGGCCACAGGGTTGTGGAATTGGATAGTCAAGAGTCAGAGTTTCTATTCTGCCACCTTAGGCAGAATTGGAACCTTAGGCAACCTTGAAATTCTTTCTTCCCTGTGAGTGCTTCTCTAGAAAAGAAGGTTAAAGTGTTTGACTTGCAGGAAGGGTTCAAAGGGCTCCTGATTCCAATGTATTTGGACACTACAACTTGACAGGGACATTAAAAACAATTGCCTAGCCCCTTCTACCCTTTACTTAATTCCACTCATATTACATTTTGAAGGGCATGGACAAAAGCCATGTTTTAGAATAAGTGATTTTCAGATTCCAATGTTAAACATTTTTATCAACTGTTATATGCCACAGGCAAAAGTAAGCTATGAGGGCATGACTCATTTGGATTGGAAATATGTGTGCTTTTCCTGTTTCTTTCTCCCTTTAAGCTCTGCTTCTCACTTCCTCCTGCTAGTCTTATGAGAGTGTCTCCTCCCCAAGTTGCTACTGTTTTTTCTCCTACTAATATTTTGTATAGTACCTTTAAATGTCACTTTGCCAGCTGTGAATCATGGGTGAGTCTACCTCACTGGATGCTAGGAAGTGCCATAAGTTCTGAATACCAAGCCCTCAGAAAATGCCAAAGCACTATAAGAGACTTAATTGTCAGCATTACCACAAGTACAAATGGCAAGTCTGGGTGGAGTTGCCCAAAGAACATGATGTGGAAAGAAGGCCCTAGATTTGGAGTCAGAAATCCTGAGCTCAAGCCCCTCATTAACTCTGACATGAGTTATAATCATAATAACACAGATTTATTTAGTGCATTATACTTGAAAAGTGCTTTCACATATATTCTATCATTGATCCTCTTAATTGGTTTCTCTGTTCCAGTTTCTTAATTCTTCAATCTTGCCAGTTAAATTAAACTTCCTAAAATACAGGTCTGATCATGTTTCATCCATATTATAAACCCTTTTGGGCTCCCTATGAGTTGTCAAATAAACTATAATATATTCATCAAAATACAATGTGTCTGTGAGAAAGAAGGATTATGTACTAATACTGCATAATCTTCAAGACATGTCAGAAAAATATAATAGTGAAATACATAATAGAAAGTAGAATATGAAATTCTTGGTATTTTAAGTAATGGTAATATATATATTATTATATAAATATAAAGAAAGGAAATGACAAAATTGAGATGTCAATGATAGGCCACAAAATTTTTTATGGTGTTTAAAGTTATTACTAATATATGCACATATTAACTTATGTCTGATAATTAAAACTGCCCATTTATTCTATTCTTATTTACCATAGTTTATTCTCTTTATATGTTATTTATAGACCTCCAGAGTATCCCTAAACGTTCTAATTTTATTAGTTAAGAATTTCATTTGTGGGACATCTACAAACCCCACAGGACCCATGTCCAGAGCAGAATAAGAGGTAAGTGCACCCCACCACCTACGGCCACCCAGAGACATCCTCTCCAAAACCAGGGACACAACCACAGCTCTACCCCCACAACCAACCCAGCTCTAAATAAAAAAAAAAGCCAGGACAATCCCCCTCCAGCAATTCCCAGAAACACAGAGAAGGAGGGACAACCCAGAGCCAAACCTTGCTCCAAAGAAAGCTTCATCATCACACACAGACATCTACAGACCAAAAGGGCACCTGGTCAGAGCAAACAGAAGACACATAACCCCTGGACCCACAACTGACTAAGAGCAGACTAAGAGCTGATGAATAGTGAACCAAGGATACAATGGGCAGCTGCAAGTGCAAGAAAGTATATAACAATATAAAGAACAACACCAGCAGAAGAAGATGACAGTTCTGTAATACCAAGACCTGAACAGAGAGAAAACAGGAGAAAACAATCTTTAAAATAAATTTATGAAGATTATAAGGGCCTTAAAAGAGGATATAAACAATACCCTTAAATAAATAGAAGAAAATACAAACAAAAAATTGAAAGAGATTAACAAATTCTTGAGAGAAAACAAAGAAAATCAAGTAAAGGAAAACCAACAGATGAAAGGAACATTGCAAGAACTAAAAATTGAAATAGAAGCAATAAAGAAGGCACAAAATGAGGTAAAGTTAGAAACAGAAAATCTGAAGAAATGAACTAGAACTACAGATACAAGCATAAAAAATGGAATCCAAGAAACAGAAAAGAGAATCTCTGGAGTGAAAGATACAAGAGTTGAAATCAATACATCAGTGAAAGGAAACAATAAAACCAAAAAAGCCATAACACAAAACTTCCAGGAAATTTGGGAGACCATGAAAAAAACCAAACCTTAGAATAATTGGAATAGAAGAAGAATATAAGGTCAAAGGGACAGAAATTATATTCAATAAAATCACAGAATAAAACTTTCCCAACCTAAAGAAGGAAATGTCTATAAAAATACAAAAAGCTTACAGAACACCAAATAAATTAGACTCCCCCCAAAAGTCTGCTAACCACATAATAATCACAAAAAAAACAGAATAAAGGAAAAATATTAAGAGCTGCAAGGGCAGGAGGTCCCAAGGTCCAAATATGGCTAAGTTCAGCATCCACTACTGGCAGAATCAGTTTCCTCACCTCAACCTAAAGACTGGGTCAGGTGTTCCTCTCGAGGGAGTGGGATCCAAGGTGCTGGACCAAGGACTTTCAGACACCAAGCTGGTCAGTGTTTGTAGTTTGCAACTTACACAGGCTTTGCTTTTTGTTTTTGTTTTTGTTTTGTTTTTTTAGTTTTTTGTTGTTGTTGTTGTTGTTTTTTAGGAGTGAGTATACCCTTGCTTATTTTTCTGGATTTCTGATACCTTGCTCAACAGGATATTCTGCAAAACCATCCATTTGCTTGCAAATTTTAGGATATCATTTTTTCTTACTGCTGAGTAGTACTCCATTGTGTAGATGTACCATAGTTTGTTAATCCATTCTTTAGTTGAGGGTTACGGTTAGGGATAGGGTTCAGTTGAGGGGCATCTAGGTTGTTTCCAGGTTCTTGCTATTACGAATAATGGTACTATGAACATACCTGTGGTAATACTTTTGGAGTACAAGTGTGCATCTTTAGAATATGTGTCCAGTAGTGGTATTGCTGGATCCTTGGGGAGAATGATTCCCAGTTTTCTGAGAAACAGTCATACTGCATTCCAGAGTGGCTGAACCAGCTTACACTCCCAACAACAATGGAGGGGTGTTGCCTTTGCTCCACAACCACTTCAGCATATGCTGTCATCTGAGCCTTTATCTTAGCCAAATGGACAGGTGTAAGCTCGTATCTCAAAGTTGTTTTAATTTGCATTTCTCTGATGGCTAAAGATGTTGAGCACTTTTTCAAGTACTTCTCAGCCATTTGAAATTCTACTGAGAAATCCTTTTTTAGTTCTGAACTCCGTTTTTTGATTGGGTTATTCAAGGTTTTGGGCTCTAGTTTCTTGAGTTCTCCAAATATTTTAGAGATCAGTCCTCTGTCACTTGTAGGATTGGTGAAAATCTTTTCCCATTCTGTAGACTGTCATTTTGTCTTATTGACTGTGTCCTTGACTTTACAGAAGCATCTCGGTTTGAGGAGGTCCCACTTAACGATTGTTGTTCTTAGTGTCTGTGCCATTGGTGTTATATTTAGGAAGTGGTCACCTGTACCAATGCATGGAGGGTATTTCCCACTTTGTTTTCTATCAGGTTCAGTGTGGCTGGGTTTATATTGAGGTCTTTGATCCAGTTGGATTTGAGTTTTGTGAGGGTAACAGGCATGGATCTATTTGCATTTTTCTTTTTTTTTTATTTATTTTGTATTTATCAAGAAAAACAGTAAAATGAATTTAAAATGCTGATAAGCTAACAATAACTATAAAGAAAATAAAAATCATAAGCATGACTTATCAAGGGTGATAATGTAAATAAGTTTGCTGCACATAAAATTACTTTGTGTTCAGCTTTCCCTCTGAATTTTTTTTTCTATCCCTGTATATCCTTATTCAAGGTCCCTTCCCCCTCCCACTACATCAGGTCATTCTTTCTTCTCAACTCCCCATCCCCTCCCTGGGCAGGCAGCAGGCAGTCCCATGATCCCACTGACCCAATATTGCTTAGTTCAGTCTCCACTCCTGGCAAATCCAGTTTTGTTCCCCCTCCCTCAAGAGTGAGTCAGGTGTTCCTATAGGTGGAGTGGGATCCGAAGAGTCAGTCCAGGGTGCTTCTGATCCCAAGCTGTTCAGTGGTTGTGGTTTGCAGCTTGGGCATGCTTGGCTTTTTTCTTGTTTGTTTGTTTGTTTAGAGACCACTAATGAGTGAGTACATCCCCTGCTTATCTTTCTGAGTTTGTGATACCTCGCTCAGGAGGATATTCTCCAAATCCCTCCATTTGCCTGCAAATTTTAGGATATCATTTTTTTCTTACTGCTGAGTAGTATTCCTTTGTGTAGATGTACCACAGTTGGTTAACACTGTTTGTTAAACATACTATCTTTATTCTACTGAGTATTTTGGGCCTCTTTGTCAAAGATAAGATGTTCATATGTTTTTGGGTTTATCTCAGGATCCTCAATTGGAATCTATTGATCCACAATTCTGTTTTTATGCCAGTACCAGGCTGCTATTATTACTGTAACTCTATAGTATAACTTGAAGTCAGGAATGGTGATGCCTCCTGAGGTTCTTTTGTTGAACAAAATTGTTTTGGCAATCCTGGCTTACCTGTTATTCCAAATGAAGTTGAGTATTGTTCTGTCAACGTCTGTAAAAAAATGTGTTATGATTTTGATGGGAAGTGCTTTGAATCTGTAGATTATTTATGGTAGAATTGCCATTTTTACGATGTTGATTGTACCGATCCAGGATCATGGGAGAGATTTGCATTTTCTGATATTCTCTTCAATTTCTTTCTTCAGTGATTTAAAATTTTTGTCAATTAAATTGGTTACTTAATTGGTTATAGCTACACCAAGATATTTAAAGTTGTTTGTAGCTATTATAAATGATGGTGTTTCCATTATTTTTATTTCAGCCCTTTTATCTTTAGTGTATAGGAGGCCTACTGATTTCTTTTAATTAATCTTTTATCCTGCTACATTGCTGAAGGTGTTTATCAGCTGTAGAAGTTTCCAGATAGAATTTTGTGGATCACTTATGTATACAATCATATCATCTGCAAATAGAGATAGTCTCATTTCTTCTTTTCCAATTTGTATCCCCTTAATCTCCTTTTGTGCTCTTATTGCTTTAGCTAAAATTTTGAGAACTATATTGAATAGATAAGGGGAGAGAGGACATCCTTGTCTAGTTCCTGATTTTAGTGGGATTGCTTTGAGTTTTTCTCCACTAAGTTTGATACTGGCTGTCAGCTTCTTGTAAATCGCCTTTATTATATTTATATATTTTCCCTGTATTCCTGTTCTCTCCAGGACTTTTACCATAAAGGATTGTTGGATTTTTTCAAAGGCTTTTTCAGCATCTAAGGATATGATCATGTGTTTTTTTCCTTCAGTTTATTTATATGATTGATGGCATTTATGATTTTGTGTATGTTGAAGCATCCCTGTATTTCTAGGATGAATACTACTTTATCGTGGTTGTTGATATTTTTTATATATTGTTGTATATGGTCTGCCAAAATTTTGTTGACAATTTTAGCATCAATATTCATGAGGGAAAATGGTCTATAATTCTCCTTCTTTGTTGTGTCTTCCAATAGCTTGGTTATTAGGGCAATTATGGCCTCATGAAAAGAATTTGGCAATATTCCTTCAGTTTGTACTGTGTGAAAAAGTTTGAGGAATAATGGTAGTAATTCTACTTTGAATGTCTGGTAGAATTCTGCACTGAAACCATCTGGACATGGGCTTTTTTTTACTTGGGAGGCTTTTAATGACAGCTTCAATTTCCTTTAGGGTTATAGGTCTGTTTAGGTATTTAAACTGATCTTCATTTAATTTGGGTAAATGGTTCATGTCAAAAAATCTGTCCATTTCTTTTAGGTTTTCCATTTTTTCAGAGTACAGATTTTCAAAGTCTGACCTGATAATTCTCTGGATTTCTTGGGTGTCTCTTCTTTTGTCAGCTTTCTTATTTCTGATTTTGTTGATTTGGATACTCTCTCTCTGCTTTTTGGTTAGTTTTGATAATGGTTTGCCTATCGTGTTCCCTTTCTGAAAGAACCAATTCTTTGATTCACTGATTATTTATAATTTTTTGTTTCATTTGTATTGATTTCAGTTTAAGTTTGATTATTTCCTGCCATCTACTCCTACTAAGTGAGTTTGCTTCAAATTGTTCTAAGGCTTTCAGCTGTGCTGTTAGTTCTCTAGTGTGGGATTTCTTTACGTTTTTCATATAGGGATCCAGTGCTGTGAATTTTCCTCTCAAGGCTGCTTTCATTATGTCCCATAAGTTTGGGTACATCGTGGATTCATTTTTCATTAAATTCTAGGAAGACTTTGATTTCTTTCTTAATTTCTTCCTTGACTCAGAGGTGGTTCAGTTGAGTGATGTTTAGTTTCCATGAGTTGGCAGGCTTTCTGTGAATTTTGTTGTTGTTGAACTCTAACTTTTGACCATGATGGTGTAATATGATACACGGGATTATTTCCATTTTTTGTATCTATTCATATTTGCTTTATAACCACTATATGGTCAATTTTAGAGATAGATCCATATGATGCTAAGAAATATGTATATTACTTTGCATTTGGGTGAAAGCTTCTGTAAATGTCTATTAAATCCATTTGCATCATAACCTCTGTTGGACTCCTTATTTCTCTGTTGAGTCTCTGGTTGACCTATCTAAGGGTTAAAGTCAGGTATTAAAGACTCCCACTATAAGGGTGTGAGAGTTGATATGGGATTTGAGCTTTAGTAGTGTTTCTTTTTTCATAGATAGGTACCCTTATATTAGGGGCATAAATATTCAGGATTGAAATCTCATCTTGATCACTTTTTCCTGAGGTGACTAAGTAATGTCCATCCTTGTCTCTTTAAATTGATTTTAGTTTGAACTCTACTTTATTCCATATTAGAATGGCAACACCAGCTTGTTTCTTAGTGCCATTTGATTTGAAAATCTTTCCCCAATCCTTCACTCTGAGTCTTTGTCATTAAGGTTAAAGTGTGTTTCTTATATGCAGCCGAAGAATGGCTTCTGGTTTTGTATCCATTGTGTTAGTGTGTGTCTTTTTACAGGCGAATTGAATCCATTGATATTAAAGGATATTAGTGACCACTGATTGATATTTCCTGTTCGTTTTGGTGAAAGTATTTCCTTTCTCTGGGCTTTTCTTCTGTGGGATTTTTGATTGTTTGTGGTTTCATGGGTGTATCTGTGATCCTTAGCCTGGATTTTCCCCTCTAATTCTTTCGGAAGAGCTGAATTGGTCGACAGGTATTGTTTCAGTCTGACTTTGTCATGAAATACCTTGTTTATTCCATCTATGATGGTTGATAATTCTGCTGGATATAGTAGTCTAGGTTGGCAGCCATGCTCTTTTAGTGCCTGTATAATTTCTGACCAAGCTCTTTTTGCTTTCATCATTTCCATTGAATGGTCAGGAGTGATTCTGATGGGTCTGCCTTTATAGGTAAGTTAACCCTATTTTTTTGCAGCTCTTAAAATTTTAATTTTTTTCTGTATGTTTTGTCATTTAATTACTATGTGGCAAGCAGACATTTTTGGAAGTCATATCTATTTGGTGTTCTGTAAGTTTCTTGTATCTTTATAGGCATTTCCTTCTTTAAGTTGAGAAAGCTTTCTTCTATGATTTTATTGAATATATTATCTGTGCCTTTGAACTGGTATTCTTCTATTCCTATTATTCTCAGGTTAGGTCTTTTCATGATGTCCCAGATTTCCTGAACATTTTGTGTTATAGCTTTTTTGGTTTCAGTATTTTCTTTTTTTATTATTATTATGAACAAAGAAGTCACACTTTCTATCCTTGCATATCCTTATTCAAGGTCCCTTCCCCCTCCCACCACATCAGGTCATTCTTTCTTCTCCACAACTCCCCATCCCCTCCCTGGGCAGGCAGCAGGCAGTCTCATGGTCCCACTGACCCAATATTGCTTAGTTCAGTCTCCACTCCTGGCAGATCCAGTTTTCTCCCCACCTCTCTCAAAAGTGAGTCACATGTTCCTCTAGGGCAAGTGGGATCCCAGGAGTCAGTCCAGGGTGTTTCTGATCCCAAGCTGTTCAGTGGTTGCAGTTTGCAGCTTGGGCATGCTTTGCTTTTTTCTTTGTTTGTTTGTTTGTTTTGAGTCCACTAATGAGTGAGTACATCCCCTGATTATCTTTCTGAGATTGTGATACCTCACTCAGGAGGATATTCTCCAAATCCATCCATTTGCTTGCAAATTTTAGGATATCATTGTTTCCTACTGCTGAGTAGTACTCCATTGTGTAGATGTACCACAGTTTGTTAATCCATTCTTCAGTTGAGGGGCACCTAGGTAGTTTCCAGGTTCTTGCTATTACAAATAACGCTGCTATGAACATAGTTGAGCTAATTCCTTTGGAGTGTGACTGTGCATCTTTAGGGTATACACCCAGAAGTTATATTGCTGCGTCCTTGGGGAGATTGATTCTCAATTTTCTGAGAAACTGCCATACTGTGTTCCAAAGTGGCTGAACAAGATTACACTCCCACCATCAATGGAGGAGTGTTCCCCTTGCTCAGCATCCCCTCCAGCATAGGCTGTCCTCTGTGTCTTTTATCTTAGCCAATCTAACAGGTGTCAGGTGGTATCTTAAAGTTGTTTTGATTTGCATTTCTCAGTTTCAGTATTTTCTTTGACTGATATGTCTATTTTTGCTATTGAGTCTTCTACTCTAAAGATTATCTCTTCCATCTCTTGATTTATGTTTATGCTTGTATCTGTATTTCTAGCTCTTTCTTTTCTTCAGATTTTCTATTTTCATCTTTGCTTCATTTTGTGCCTTTTTTATTGCTTCTATTTAGTTTTCAGTTCCTGGAATGTTTCTTTCATTTTTTTTTTTTTTTGGTTTATCTCTTCTTGTTTTTTTTTCAGGGAATTATTTATCTCTTCTATTTTTTTTATTTTTATTTTCTCCTATTTCTTTGATTTAATTTTTTAAATATCTTCTTTGAAGTCTTCAATAATCTTCATAAATTTGTTTTTGCTGTTGTTTCCTTCTGTTTCCTCTTCATTACTCTGTTCAGGTCTTGTAGTTTTAGAACCACCAGTTTCTTCTGGTGTTGCCTTGTTGTTCTTTAGGCTATTATATGTATTTTTGCATGGGTGTCTGCCCATGGCTTCAGTGGTTCACAATTAGGCAGCTCCTAGTCAGTTGTGGAAAGAGGACTGTGTCCCTCCTCTCCTCTGAGCAAGGGGTCTGCTCAATCTCTGACTCTGCTCTTGACAAGGGTCTGAATTTCAAAACCTCAGTCCTTCTCTGATGAAGCAGTTTGCCCTGTAGTTGTGGTCAGGCTGTGCAACTTCCCCTCTTTTAGATCTGGCTGGGGGAGTACCTCACAGCCAATGCCTAGCTCCTGTCTGCTAGGGAGAGTCTGTGATCAGACCCTAGGGATTGATCCTGGTCCTAGAGAGGGACTCTCCAGATGGATGGTCCAGGTGATCGAATCTGCTCACCTCTGGACAGGGGGTCTGAATTTCAAAGGCCTCAGTCCTTATCTCTCTCTGAAAATTTTTAACCTAAAAAAGGATGTTAAAGGCAAGAATGCATTTCAGACAAATGTAGCTACCATTCATTATGCAAGAATCTTTTTTAACTTTTTTATTTAAAAGTTCTTTTAACATACCAACCACAATTCCCCTTCCCTCCACTCCTCCCACTCACCACTCAGAATCCCCTCATACCACAGCACCATCCACTCTTCAAAGAGGATAAGGCTTCTTGTGGGGAGTCAATAAAATCTGAGATATCAGGTTAAGGCACAACCAAGTCTCTCCCTACTGTACCAAGGCTAAGCAAGGTATTCATCAATAGGGAATGAATTCCAAAGAGCCAGTTTATTCACTAAGGAAGTAATTTTGGTCCCACTACTGGAGGTCCCATCAACTGCCCAACTCACACAACTGTCACCCACATTCTACTTTGGTTCCATGTAGGTCCCCCATTTTTGAATCCAGATTCAGTGAGCTCCCAGCAGCTCAGGTCAGAAGTCTCTGTGGGTTTCCTCATCATGACTTGACTGTTTGGCTCATATAATCTCTCTTCAACTTCTCTTCATCTTCTCTATTTCTTCATGAAGGTTCTTCACAGGGCAATGGATAAAGGAAGAAGCAGAAAGCTATAGCTAAGCATCAGTTCAAGCTCCCTGTCCAGCTTAGGAGAAAAAGTGGAGAGAGTATATGAGCAAAGGGATCAGGATCATGAGGTGGAGACCAACAGAGATGGCTGACCCAAACTATTGGGAGCTCCCTGACTCAGAAATAATTGCTGAGGAACTTTCATGGAAAGGAACTAAACCCTCCAAATGTAGACAACTGTCAAATGGTGTGGGCAGTTTGCAGAGCTTCTTGTAGTAGGATCAGACTATGTTCCTGGTGCATGAACTGGCATCTCTGAGCTCATTACCTCCAGAGAAACACCTAACGTAGCCTTAATACTGGGATGAGGGACTCAGACCTACCTCAACTAGATATGCCTGAATGAACTCAATTACTTTGGGACTCCTTGCCCTTTGGGGGAAATGGATGGTAGTGGGGTGGGGGGAGGCTGAGGGAAGACTGGGAGGGACTGGGAGGGACTGGGAGGAGACAAGAGAGGAGGAGCAGTGGCAGATATGGAAAAATTAAAATAAAATAAGTTAGAACCACAGAATACTATATAAGGGATTTTTAAAAGCCTTGTCTAAAAAGTGAATAGAATAGAAAACATATGAGGTATGATTACCTTCATTTCCAGTATCTATTATTTTATGAGTCACTGTCACTTTTTCTCCAGCAGTTCAAGAAAATAAATACAAAAACCATTTTTTTTTTTAAAAAAAATAGGTTCTATGATTACAATAGGGGGCATCAATTTTATTACAGTGTAAGACAAGTTCAGGTACCCTCTCCACTATTGCTTTGTATCTTAGTTAGAGTCTTTGACTGAGGTCACAAGAATTGTTGTATCATGCAGACTCACATTTCTTTGACTCTATACCTGATAAGAATCCACAGAATTCAAGTTCATCAAAGGAGTCATAAGTTAAGCGAGTATAGGCATATAAGAAGTAATTCACTACAGAAAAGAAGCAGTCAAATATTAGAATATTGATGTTATAGTAAATCTTAACCATTTGAGAATAGAAATCAGACTTATTATTATTTATTAGGTGACCAGGCAAAAATTTCAATTCTAAAAAAGAATTTGAAGGAAAATAGAAACAGATGCTAAAGATTTAAGCTGGAAAAGGGAAACTTGGATGGAAGGATCACAAATTTTCAGAGAAACTGTTGTGTAAAAACAGACTTTGGAAGGTCAAGAATTTACTTTTCTTGAGCAATATTAATCTCTCTCAAATATTTTATTTTTATTCATTTTTATTGTCATATAATATTTGTACATATTTATAAGATATCATATAATGTTTTGATTCATTTAAACATATATGTATATTAGATAATAGTGCACTCAATTATTTGTGGAACTACCACTTTCTTTTTTTATTTTTTTATTATGAACAAAGAAGTCACACTTTCTATCCTTGTATATCCTTATTCAAGGTCCCTTCCCCCTCCCACCATATCAGGTCATTCTCTCTTCTCCACATCTCCCCATCTCCTGCCCTGCATGGACAGGAGGTCCCAAGGTCCCAAGGTCCCAATATTGCTCAGTTCAGCCTCCACTCCTGGCAGATCCAGTTTTCTCCTCCCAACATCGAGACTGAGTCAGGTGTTCCTCTAGGGGGAGTGGGATCCAGGGTGTCAGTCTGATACCCTAAAAATTGCAGGCAAATGGATGGATTTGGAGAATATCCTCCTGAGCAAGGTGTTACAAACCCAGAAAGATAAACAGGGGATGTACTCACTCAGTAGTGGACTCTAAACAAACAAACAAACAAACAAACAAACAAACAAGAAAAAAGCAAAGCATGCCCAAGCTGCAAACCACAACCAGTCAACAGCTTGGGATCTGTAACTACCACTTACAACTTTTATCATTTCTTTATGTCAAGCTCAAACACTTTTCTTCTAGATGTTCTAAGATATCTAAGATACTAATATGTTCTGTATTTAATGGACTTGATCTTCAAATAGTCTACTAGTTTTAAAAACACATATAATTTTTATAATTAAATCATGATAGACAATATGGGGAGAGAGAAAGAGAGAGTGCTAGGAGACTTGTAAACAAACAGGTTGTCTTTTAATTTTATGTAAAACTGCAAAAACATTTTATCGAAAATTTCCCTCTAGTTCCAAAGGACCTGCAGTAAGCCTTACTGATTATCTTCGTAACATCATCTTCTCCTCTTTCTACAATTCTAACCTTCTTCTTCCAGTATCAAACTCCAACTCAAACATTTAATTCAGAGAAAATCAGTTCAACTTCAGTTCCCACTTCAGTCTCAATCTCAGAAATAGAGAAGGAATAAGTTTGTCTATGTATGTTATCTTCTTTGTTTGACTAGTTAGAATCCCAGGTCTAAATTATCAAATCCAGTGTAGTTTCTTTGCCATATTGATTGAATCATAAAGAATCATGTGACTCAGTTTAAGTTAATATGCTATGAGAACTTTTCTGAAGATGACTGAGACGTGAAAGAAAATAATTTCCCAGAGAAGCTAGGTAACAAGAAGGAACCTTAGAGAGACATCCATGGATACTCCTGGAAAGGAGAAATAGACAAGATCTCCTAAGTAAATTAGGAGCATAGTAGGGGCTGTAAGTGTGGGTGGGAAGAGAATATGAGGAGATGGAATGGTAGAATTTGGAAAGGGACAGATAGGGAGAAAAATGAAATAGTTATCTCAGCAGATTAATCCATTTGAGGGTTAGGGAGAAACTTGGTACTAGGGAAATTCCCAGGAATCCACAAGGATGACCACAGATAAGACTCCAATAGTGGAGAGGGTGCCTGAACTGGCCTTCACTGTAATCAAATTGGTGGCTACCCTAATTGTGATGATAGAACCTTTATCCAGCAACTGATGGAAGCAGGTGCAGAGATTTACAACTAAACACTGGGCTGAAAGGAAGAAGGGATTATATGAGCAAAGGGGTCAAGATTATGTTTGGAAAACCCATAGAGACAGCTATTCCCAGCTCCTGGGAGCTCACTGATATTTGTCAATAATGGCTAAATCCTCTATGCTTTTTAATAGTTCAGTTTGTGCATGAAGTTGCTAAAACTATTCAGAGTAAAATATTAAACATATTCAACAGGGATAGCTGTAGAACATGTATAGAACAAGAAACAAAAAAGATTTCATGGAGACTCCAGTTTTCGGTTATAATAGTCAGGTGACAGAATGATAATAGTAATTGCCAAAATATACAAAAAACAAATTCAAATAAGTTTGAATGATAATAAATAAATAGTAATTATAATAATGAATATATTACCCCAATAGTAATAACCAAATTTGAATAAAATCAATCTTGAAGTCAAGGCTATTATTTCTCTACTTAAAATTATGCAAACCAATAGTAGTCCTTAATTCATCTTCTTTGAATCTGTTATCCACTCCATGAAGCCAAAGAATTTTAACATACATGCACCCACAATTCACTTTTCTATGTTTTTACATGACTTTTCGCTACCCAGTAATTTAGTATGTTGCAATAGATGGCAAACTAGGCATCAACTCTAATACCAAAAGAAGATATTTAATATGGTAAAAAGGTGTGGGGGGTTGATCAAAGTGATGAGTAAGTGGTTAAGAGAGTATACTGCTTTTGCAGAAGATCTGAACTTGGATCCTAGAACCCACATCATCCTAAACTGAGAAAAATTTGAAGTATTCCCACAGAAAGATGTTGGCTATGAGTTCCTCACATATAGCTTTTGAGTTCCTCACATATAGCTTTTATTATATATATATATATATACATATGTATATATAATTTAATAGACTATATTCTAATACTATTTATTCACAACACTTCCCCTTAACTCCTCCCGCATCCGGCTCAGCTTGTCTTTCCTTCCCAACTTTTTGTCCTACTTCAACACATTAAATTATGTATATATTTTAATAACCCATTGATTCCAATTTCTTCTGTTTATATACTTGTGGGTGCAGAAGCATCCACTGGAGCTTAGTTCATCTTCCAGGAGCCATATAGTTAAAGAAAACTGATGCTCCATCTCCCAGAAGTCATCAGTTACTCATAGTTTTGTAGTTACTCATTGGAGCTCACAAGCCCTTTCTCATTCTATCCTAGAATATGAATGTCTTAATCTGGTGCAGGCAATGGCACTTGCTATCACTAGATGACTGCAGTGGTCCTGTCATGTCTAGGAGGCACTGCTTGCTCAGGTCCTATACAATCTATGACTCTTACAATCTTTCTGCCCTCTCCTTTAATGACCCCACAGTCTTAGGGAAATTAAGTGTGATATAGATGCTCCATTTGTTAGTGTAAACTCTACTTATTATTTTTATTTTTATCAGTTTCTGCATTTACCACCATCCACAGAACAAAGAAACTTCTCTAATAAGGTCTGAGTGCTACACTTATCTTTCAGTAGAGAAATATTAATTTAGAAAGAAGTTTGACACTATATCCATTTAACTAAATAGCAATAGTAGGGTCACCACTGGGGCCTATGGTCCCCCAGCTACAGATTCTTGGACAGATTTTTAGTATCAGCATATGTTCCCTCCTGTGGAAGGCCTTAAATCAAATCAGAAGGAAGTTAATTACCCCATAACATTTGTGCTACTACTGCATGCACTGGTGTATCTTGTGGCATACCTGTCACTACTACACTTCACAGGCTTCAAAGATAAAATATTTTATCTGACGACTTGCCCCCATCCACCAAAAACCTGCATAGCACTTTCAAGTTCTATGAAATGTAGCATGGAGGAAACTTTCTGGTCAGTACAACTTTGATTTCTCCATGTCCTGTGACCAATGTGTTTATTCTCTTCAACAATACTGTCTTATCAACAAGTGCTCATAACCAATCAGAAACAATAGCAATAACCTGTAGCACTTGGGAGAATAGAGTCTTCCAGATACATCTGACCAACAATACGAGGGCAAGTATCTTACATTTGACACTAGATCCTGGATACTGGGATATGCATGATACCCTGTAAAGGAAAACTATAATTAGAGATTAAAGTCATATATATATACACACAAATAAATATCTATGTATGTATATAAAAAATATTCGTGTATATGCTTGACTTAGAGAAATATCATATTTTATCTCTCAGACATGTGTGTATGTGAGAGAGACAGAGAAACAGAGAGAGAGAGAGAGAGAGAGAGAGAGAGAGAGAGAGAGACAGAGAGAGAGAGAGAGAGAATTAGAAGGGAGGGCATTTATGAAGAGGAAGAAGAACGTGCAAATTATAAAATGTGTATGTGTGTAAATGTAGTGAAGCTCAACATGTTACACAATGTATAACAAAGAATAAAATAAACATAAAACTAAAAAAGAAAGCAAAAAGAAAAATATAGATTAAATGAAGGGAGAAGCAAGAGAGAAATGTGAGAATGTAGGTACTTGTAGTAACTCTAAACTTGTCATTCTGGTCGTAATTTGTCATTACTTGCTTTGAAACTGAAAAACAATCAATTTTACTGAACTTGATTGCACATCAATAAAATATTAACAAATTGGAATGCCTATTTCAAAAACTTACAGTGATGAGAACTGGCTACAGTATGTAATTACAACCTAAGATCTATGACAGATACCAATTTATTTTATGAGAAAATGTGTTGAGTTTTAAATCATTTTATTTACCTATCATCTTTCAATGGAAAAAAAATAATGTTTGTGCTTAAAATCCACTAATGACTGAGTACATCCCCTGCTTAAGCTTCTGGGTTTGTGATACCTCCCTCAGTAGGATATTCTCCAATTCCATCCATTTGCCTGCAAATTTTAGGATATCTTTTTTTCTTACTGCTGAGTAGTACTCCATTGTGTAGATGTACCACAGTTTATTAATCCATTCTTCAGTTGAGGGGCATCTAGGTTGTTTCCAGGTTCTTGCTATTATAAATAATGCTGCTATGAACATAGTGCTGAGTATCTAAAAATATTTTGAAAGAAACATTTCTACTTTCAATTATTTTTATGTATCTTTTTTTATGTTTTCTAATTTTTCAATTTCCTGGAAATCAGATATGTATTTTAATTCACCTCTATACTTATCTTGGAAAATATTGAACAAATGAATACATATGTGAATTTTTAAAACATAGATACTGTTTTGCTGCTTAGATATTTTCAACTTGACACAAGCTATAATCATTTGAGAAGAGGAAACCTCAGCTAAGAAAGAAGATTGGCATACAGGCAAGTCATGGGGATCAAGCCAACAATGTTCTTCCATAGCCTCTGCTCCAGTTCCTACCTCCAGGGTCCTGCCTTGAGTTTCTGCTATGGCATTTCTTCATGGTGGATTATAAGCTATGAGCTGAAATCAGCCCCCCCCAAGTTGCTTTATAATGTTTTACCATCACAGAATGTATCTAGAACTGTATTTCACATGGTTTATCTATTTCAAACTAAGGAAATTTCCATTATTCTTTGTCATGCTCCAGAACATGAAAGTAAAACCATATTGCAAAGCACAATACACATCAAACAACATAGCAAAATCAAGTTAGCACTAATCTGGAATTTTCACTCTTGCTTACTAGCTTTCATTGTGCAAGAAGGTGCTGTGCATGCTACTAGAGAATAAAAATAATCATTAGTCAGAGACTCTGGAGAACTCCATCACAAAAGTGAGTTTCTCTTCTCTCAACCAGACTGTTAGGCCATCCCTAGGTATAAGCATAAAGAGAAACCATGGAAACCATGCCCCCAGACCATCACAATTCCAATTGTAGGTAAATAAGCAGTATCCTTATGGGCAAGCCTGACTTTCACCACTCTTCAATCTGACTCTCCAGCCTATAAGTCCAACATCATTCTCCAAACCCACATATTCCCCCAATCCCAGTGGCTTCCTGAGACACAGAATCTGGAAAGCTTTAACACAATAGGTGATTTTTCCTTCCTCCCAGCTAGCCAGCCAGGCCAGCTTTCAGCCTGTAAGCCCAACTCCATGCCCCAAAACTCATCTATCCCCAGGAGACCTCAACTGCTATCTAACACAAACACTACACTGGCTCCAGTTTTGCCAAGAACTCCAATTTCACTAAGAACACCTACTGGACCAAGAATAGCTCCCTGAAACAAGGCAATACCCACACAATTTGGAAAAAGAGATAAGTAGATGCCAGTGCAAAATTACATTCAACAACATAAAGAATAATATGACACCACCAGAACAGTCCTACAACACGAAGACCTGAACATTCCAATATAGGAAAAACAGAGGAAAATAACCATTAAAATAATTTATAGAGATGATAGAAGCCTTTAAACAGGAAATAAAACTCTCTTAAAATAGAGAAAAAGAGAAACAAAAATTAGAAGAAATCAACAAATCCCTTTTTTTTAAAAAAATAAAAAAGCAAAGATAAAACAAACTGGTGAAGAAAATAGTTCAAGACTTAAAAGTTGAAATATAAACCAAAAGGAAGACACAAACCAAAGTAATGCTGTAAACAGAAAATCTGAATTAAACAACAGATGCAAGCATAACCAACAGAATACAAAGAATAGAATAGAGAATCTATGATATGAAAGAGATTAAAGTCAAAAAATAATAATGCAAAATGTCCAGAAAATCTGGGACACTGTGGAAAGATCAACCTTAAGAATAATGGGAATAGAAGAAGGAGTATAATACCAGCTCAAAGACACAGAAAATATATTCAACAAAATCATAGAAGAAAACTAACTATACCCAACCTAAGGAAAGAAATGGTTATGAAGATACAATAAGCTTAAAAAACACCAAATAGACTAGACCCATAAAAGTTTGCTCATCACATAATAATCAAAACATTAAACATACAGAATAAAGAAAGAATATTAAGACCTTCAAAGGAAAAAGGCCAACTAATTTATAAAGGTTGATCCATCAAAAAAAATCTGATTTTTCAATGAAAACCATGAAAGCCAGAAGAACCTGAACAGATGTTAAACAGACAAGAGACCATGAATGCTAAGAGAACATGAATGCCAGAGCAGGATACCATAATCAGCAAAGCTCTCAATTACCATAGACAGAGTAAACAAGATATTTCATGACAAAACTAAATTTAAATAATACCTATCTACAAATTCAGTCCTACAGAAAGCACCAGTAGTAAAACTCCAACCTAAGAAAGCTAGATACACCCACAAAAACACAATCAATCAATAAACCTGCAGGAGGAAATCCCAAAGAACAGAAACACCACACACAAATACACAAACACATACATACACACACATGCACACACTACCACCAAAAATAACAGAAATTAGCAATCAATGGATATTAATATCTCTTAATATCAGTGAACTTAATTCTCTGTAAAAAGATAATGGCTAACACAATGGATATAAAAACATGATCCATCCTTCTGCTGCATACAAGAAACATATCTCAAATTCAAAGATAGACAATATCTCAGAGTAAAGGGTTGGAAAATACTTTCCATTTAAATGAACTTAAGAAGCAAGCTGTTGTAGCTTTCCCAATATCTAACAAAATAGACTTCAAACTAAAATCAATGAGAAGAGAGCTCTGGAAGGTCACTACAATTCATCTCAGGAAAAATCCATCAAGATGACATAAAAAATGTGAACATTTATACAAGGGCAACCATATTTCTAAAGGAAACATTACTAAAGCTTAAATTGCACTTCAAACACCACACTCTAATCTTAGGATACCTCACCACTCAACTATCACCAATAGATAAGTCTGCCAGAGACTTAACAGAAAAATAAGTGATCTAACAGATATTATGACTCAGATGGACATTATATATTTATATATATATACATATATATAAATTTTCACCCAAACACAAAAGAATATACCTTTTGTTTATTTTAATAAAGGTTCTTTTTTCATGTATTCCCCTGCTCACCCATCCTTCCCTATTCTAAATCCCTCCCAGTCTGCTTTCAGCCTTACCCCACCCCATCCCCAATCCCCTCCCTAAAGGGCAGGGTGTCCCAAGGTGGGTTAGCTTAACATGGAGCATCCATTCCATGCAGTTCTGATTTTCTCATCCCAATATCAAGGCTGGGTTAGGCACTCCTGTGCAGGAAATGTAATTGGAAAGAAATTCCCCGCAGAGGGGCTAATCTGGCAGTTACCTACTCTTGGAGGGCCTAGCTCTTTGTCCTATTGTTCCCCAGGGACTGATCTTGATTCAGTGTGCTCTCCAGAGCTCCAGGCAGCCAACTCTGTGGGACTCCTCCTCATACTCCCTATCTCCTTACTCATACTGTTTCTTCTTCCCTACTCTCCAACTGTAAGGAGAGCTCAATCCAGTGTTGATCCATGGATCTCTGCCTTCACCTCCATTCATTTTGGGGTGGAGGTTCTGTTATGACACTTAGAGTGGTTATTTATTTGATTATAGGAGATGTCCTGTTAAGTTACCACTCCAATATTGGTTGGGGACCTATCCAGGGACATCCTGTGAGTTCTTGAGGGTTTCCCTCATACCCTGTCTCTTTCCAACCTTGTATTGGCTTCCTCTATTCAGACATCCATCACTTTATTTTCTCCCCCTTTGTTGCTCTTCTGACTCACTTAACCATCTCCTTCTCTCATTATTTGTTCCCACCTCTCCTTGGTGGCTGCCTGTTATGGTCTCAATTTGCTGATGAGATTTTCTCTATTTTATCTTCCTAGGAGAATCCTCTTAGCATCCCATAAAACCTTCTCTAAAATTGACCACATACTCTGTCAAAAATCAAATGTGAATAAATACAAAATGGGAATACACCCTTTATCCTATAAGATCACTATGGCCTAAAGTTAGAGCTCAAAACAACACAAACTACAGAAAGCCTACAAATTCATGGAAAATAAACAACTTTTCACTGAACTGGCTCTGAGTAAAGGAAGAAAGAAAGAAATTAAAGACTTCCTAGAATTTAACAAAAATGAATCCACAATATAACTAAACTTAAGGGACATAATGAAAGCAGTACTAACAGGAAACTTGACAGTAATAAGCACATACATAGAGAATTTGGATAAATCTAACACAGGATACTGAAAAAATACACCTGTAGACTCTAGAAAGAAAAGAAGTAAACTCTCCCAAAAGAAGAAGGCAGGAAATAAACTCGGGGGAGGGGGGATCAATTAAATTGAAATAAAGAGAACAACACAGAGAGTGGGAAAAGATTTTTACAATCCCACTTCTTCTGAAAGAGGCCTGATCTTTAAAATACGTAAAGAAACCAAAAAAAATAGACATCAAAACCCAAATAACCCAATTGAAATGAAGCATAAATCTAAATAGAGAATCCTCAAAAGAAGAATCTCAGATGGATGAAAAATATTTAAGGAAGTGTCCAACATCCTTAGTCATTAGGGAAATGCAAATCAAAATGTTTCTGAGATACCATCTTTGAGCTGGTATTCTTCTCCTTCTTCTATTCCTATTATTCTCAAATTAGGTCTTTTCATGGTGTCCCAGATTTCCTGAACATTTTGAGATATGGCTTTTTTAGTTTTACTATTTTCTTTGACTGATATATCTATTTGAGCTACTGAGTCTTCCATTTCAGAGATTCTATCTTCCATCTCTTGAACTCTGTTTGTTAT
>PVIH01020543.1:0-32093 GCA_004025045.1 Sigmodon hispidus
AGTTGAGGTTGTTATTACTTCACATTTCAGCAAAGACACTCAAGTGTTAGAACTCTATTGTTTAAGATAAACAGCCTTAAAGCAATCCCTGTGCATTTTCTCATATCAACATTTTAGATATTAAATTGTACTTTGTAGTTGTTGTTTGTTAACAGTAGTTTGACCTCACTTATGTTAGTACCTTTCTCTTTCCCAGACACTGTCTTATGATGATCCCTATAGTATGTAGTTTTATACCTAGTTTAGAACCTTCCTATTTAGACAAAACGGGGAGATGTAGCGGGAAATCAGAAACTGTATATGTGAACGATCGTGTCATAGGAATGGAGACAAGCTGGGCGTGGTTAACTGAAAAGGATTCCGGAAGTAGACCTTCGAGGGAGGGGACCAGGACAGGAAGTCGTCATTCTCTCACGAGAGTTCCCCGACCAAGTGCGCAGTTCGTTCCAGCTGCCTGGGAGTTCGGACGTATGGTGTGGAGATGAAGAATCTTCCTTAGAAAGGCTCCGGCGCGCTGCAACCTCATCCTGTCATCTTCTCCTAAAACCGGCTCTGTTTTGTAAGCTATTTTCACCAAATAAACCCTGTTTAAAACATATCTCAGGGCAGGTTTTTACCACGATAGGGGAGGATATTAAAATCAATGAAAATAGACACAAAGTTTTGTTATACTGCTGAGCAGCAGGATAGTTATTGATAATAACAATGTGGTGCTCAGTTTCAAAAGCTAGTATAAGGCTAGCAGATAGACTCAGTGAGCAAAGTAACTTGCTTCCCAATCTAAAATAAGTTTTGCAGTTCCAGAATTCCAAATAGAAGAAAGTGCCTACAAGTTGTCATCTGATCTCCACATATGTGCTATGGCAGCTCCATGTACACACACACACACACACACACACACACACACACACACACACACACACACACTTGTGTACATATATACAAAAACAAATGTAACTACTTTTTTTTTTCAAATGCTAGGATTGAAGGATTTTGTTGGCTTTTACCATAAATACATAATAGATACGTGAAGAAGCAGGTAAATTTTGGCTTATTTAAAAATGGTCCTATGTGTGCATATTTCAAAACCATGAATATTTTCCCATTCTATATATCAATTCAAGAATTCAAAAGATTATACACACACACACACACACATATGATATGTGTGAACCATCCTATATCCTAAATCTTGATGCTGTTGGTAAGAGAATATATATACTTTGCTTTAAAAAGGGACAGACTTTTATTTTTTTTTGTTTAAAATTAGAATAATTATTTTTTCTTATATTACAGCTTCCGGTTTAATGTTTTACCTTGAGTATGTGTATCAGTGAGTCTCTGTTCTGTGCTTTCTCCTGAACTCTGTTTCTTTCATTTACATTGTGCAACTTTCATGTAATAAGTTTTGTTTTATCTTATTTTATTTTGTAATATTTTTAAATGGATGAATGATTGTAATCATAGCCAAGAACGTAAAGATTAAAAATTGAGCTGTCACTTATACCTGCTGGGAGTGAAAAAAAAAATTTTTCTTTAACAGAATAATACTGGGAATATAAACTACTCGAGGTACAACTCAAATTCAGGAGTAGTTGACCAATAAATAATGAACTCCATACGTTTATTTTATAGTTTGGTCTCCCCAACTTTTTGGGTGATATTTGATTTTATTTTCTAAGATTTGAGAATTTTGTTGTATTTGTTTGTTTTTTTAAACAAAACAAGCAAAGAACAGTTTATTAAAATGGAAAAACAATCATGCACATCAGTGATTCTCAGTCTTTCTAATGCTAAGACACTTTAATACAGTTCTTCATGTTATGGTGATTTCAATCATAAAATTATGTCTTTGACTTCATAAATGTGATTTTTTTTGGTTATGAACTGTAATTCAAATATTTGTGTTCCTCAATAGTCTTTGGCTATGCCTGTGAAAAGGTTGTGATCAACAGGTTGAGAAACCCTGCTCTAGATGAAGGCAAATTTGTACTTGTTGCTCAAAGATAAAACAATGTTGACAATTAGACTCTAGAGCAGACCCTCAAACTGCTTACAGAATCATGTTTAGAAATGAATTTTCTTGAAGGTTAAGAAAAACAGGAGTATGACAGTTTAATTGGTATCAAAATGAAGAAATCAGTGAAAGACATGTATAGGGATTACAACCTGTGCGTGGAATTTTTAAAGTGTCCTGCTGGGTATAAATTTGCTAGAATGGAGTTAATTTTTAAGAAAGAAGTTAAAATTAGGTGAGTAAAGAAAGAGAGGTGTTGGATAAACTTGTAGGAGGGGGAAGAATGTAATCAAAATATATTTACATTTTAAAATAAAAATATGAAATAATATTTAAAAATAATTTGCAATTCATAAATTATTAAAGATTATTTTCTTAATTTTTTTAAACTTTATTTATTTGTCTTGGTGTTTGCCTGGAACTGAGAATTTGAACTACAGACTACTATATCTGTCATGTGGGTGGAAGAGCAGTCAGTGCTCTCAACTGCTGAGCCATCTCTCCAGTCACTAAAGGTTATGCAAATCAAAACAACTTTGAGATACCACCTTACACCTGTCAGATTGTCTAAGATAAAAGACACAGATGACAGTCAATGACAGAGAGGTTGCAGGGCAAGGGCAACGCTCCTCCGTTTTTGGTGGGAGTGTCAGCTTGTTCAGCCACTCTGGAATGCAGTATGAAGGTTTCTCAGAAAACTAGGAATCATTCTTCCCAAGGATCCAGCAAACCACTATTGGGAATATACCCTAAGGATATACATTCACACTCCAAAGGCATTAGCTCAACTATGTTCATAGCAACATTATTCATAATAGCAAGAACCTGGAAACAACCTAGATGCCCCTCAACTGAAGAATGGATTAACAAGCTGTGGTACATCTACACAATGGAGTACTACTCAGCAGTAAGAAAAAATGATATCCTAAAATTTGCAGAAAAATGGATGGATTTGGAGAATATCTTCCTGACCTAGGTATCACAAACCCGGAAAGATAAGCAAGGGATGTACTCACTCATTAGTGGACTTTAAACAAAAAAGCAAAAAACAAAGTATGTTCAAGCTGCAACCTACAACCACTGAACAGCTTGGGATATGAAATGCCTTGGACTGGCAGCTTGGAGCCCATTTCCTCCAGAGGATCACCTGACTCAGTCTTGATGTTGGGGTGAGAAAAGCAGATCTGCTGGGAGTGGATGCTGAACTAAGCCACATTGGGACCTTGTTACCTTAGGATCTCCTGACCTTGCTGGGAAGGAGATAAAGGGATGGGAAGAAGAAAGAGTGACTGGGATGGGTGGGAGGGGGAAGAGAGTTTGAACAAGAATATACATGAATACAAAATATGACTTTATTGTTAATAAAATTGGTAATAAAAATTAAAAAAGTTATAAATTAAGTATAATGCTATTTATTAAAATTATTTTTAAGTTAAAGTAGCTACGTATGATAATTCTTTTGTTGTAATCAAACACATGAGAAAAAATTTGGAATAAAAAAAGATTAAATTGAAAAAAACGATTATTTTCTATTTTTATTTATTTGTTCATTTGTTTTTCTTATGTTTCTGGCATACTAATTTTAAAAGATCTTCATTTTGTTTAAAATTATTTTTATATTTTCACTATAGACAGCTATTTATATGCATATAATGTGTACTCATTACGCTCCTTATTTTCTTCCTGTCCATCATCTGCATGCATACAACTTATGCCAGTTTCTATTGCGTATTCATGACTTGTGGTTTGGCTTCAGGCTATTTAGTTTACCAGATTTCTATGACCACTGGACTGGAACTGTCTATTGAAGCCCTTTGATGTCATGAGTAGTTACTCAACTGAAGGCAATTACAACCCTTCTCTCTTTCTCTACTTCCATGCTTGTCAACATTTTGACAGACAATTTTTTTTTTTTGCAAACTCACTATATGCATTGCAGCTGCAATGAGTTTATAGTTGCTATAGATGTGTCTTTAATTCAAAGATTTAGCAGACCTTCTCCTTATACTCCCACTTGTCTTTTCTGTCAAACTTGTCATATACAATATTTTCAAATTCTTACAGTAAGTGATATACAGGTTTTGGTTATTACTTGACTTCAAAAAGTTACCACAGTACCTACTGAGGTCATGAGTCTCTGAATTCACTATCAGTCGTTAAGTAGAGCCTTCTCTGAAACACAACTGGTTCCTGATTTATAAAATTTTTTTAGGACCCCTTAAAATGAAACATACAATTATGTATATAATTAAAAGGTTTTATATCATTAAAATAATTTTATATTTTAGGCCTGTATTTGGCTAATTTTAAAATGAAAATAACATTATGAACTTATATTTATTGACACTTTCTTTTGAGAACTTTTATACATTCAGCTATATTTATATTATTCAATTATGGGTTTATTGTCATGTATTGTCTAACAAGTAAACACTAAAATTTACAGAGTAGGCTATCCAAGTATTTGAAAGATATGTTTTTGGTTTTGTTTTCATTCTCTTCTGATTTTCTTATTTGTTCTTATAGCTTAGGTTTTAATACTTTGACCTAACATTAAAACATAGATTATTATTTCTACATCCTCACTTCTGTCCTGTTACTTCAAACTAATCTCTATGTGATTTCAGCCCTAATTGTACAAATTTTTGTGAATACATTCACTTGAATGTAACAATAGTTCCTCAAATATATCATGTCTATTATACAAAAATCTTTCTCCCCCATTTCTATTCCAAATATCTCAATGCCTTGAGCTGTGACAATTAAGTATGAAATAATCTCTTTAATTTTCAGTGATGCTGCTCTCTCTCTTCCTTTTGTCTTCCCTTTCCCAACTTACTATTTTTTTCCTTCATTGCTTCCTCCGTTTTCAATGACTCTTACTCCCTTTCTCTCCCATTTCCACCACATTTTTGGTCTCTCTATTTTCCAAGTGTATGAATATATAAATGTACTATTTTCATCAAGTTTTACATGAGTAAAATTTTTACAGGTGTAAAAATTCCATTAATAAAAATTTATTTGTCTGACCTTTATATAAATGGAATATTAATGAGTATGTCAATCTAATTCTTAAACTGTATTTTACATATTCCTAGTTTCTGTGAATTTACTAAAATTATGCTATCTATTATGAGTGGATGAATCTCTGAATTGTTTTGTAACTTATATTTATCAAAAACAATATAGAAAAGTTTGATCTTAGAAATTTAATTAGGTCTAGATAATAGAAATGATTTTAGGTATACATTGTTTATACATAGTACAAAATGTTACTACATATAATAAGTAGCTATAAAATACCTGAAGTGGTTTCTGTAACTTCTTTATGTAATTAAATTTTTATGACTTTTTAAACAATTGAATTTAAATTGCTACATGCTACCAATGACTGCTCAACTAGGTATCCCAGTTGTATTACTTATGTATGAGTAGAAATGTTTGATCACATGCTATTTTCAGCTTTATGTTTTTTCTTTTTTTTCATTTATTTTTGAATGAAGTCTCATTTTATAACCGTGTATCGCCTTGTTCAAACCCCCTTCCCCCTCCCACCCCTCCCAGGCACTCTTTCTTCTCCCCATCTCCTTATCTTCTTTACAACAAAAGGAGGAGATCTCATGGTTCCAAGGCGGCTTACTTCATCATCGACTCCAGGCAATCCAATTTCCTCATCCTAATATCAAGACTGGGTTAAGTGTTGCTCTAGAGGGAGTGGGCTCCAAGTTACCAATCTAAGGTGCTTCGGATCCCAAGCTGTTCAGAGGTTGTGGTTTGCAGCTTGGGTGTGCTTTGCTTCTATTAGCTTCATAAAGCTGATTTTAAGGCTGTTTCCTGCTGTTTTCTCTTTATTGTTATGTTCAGGTCTTGAAAGTATATAACCAATTGCTTCTTCTGGTGGTGTCTTGTTGGTCATTGTATTGTTGCATGTATTCTTGCACTGGCATCTACCCATTGCTTGTACGGATTAATGCAGTACTTGTCTGTATCTTTGGGAGCCGATTATGATACAATTTGTTATGCCTGTGTCAGTATCTCAACAAGCCTCTTTTGGTCCAATCTGAGCTCTTGGTCCACTTGGAGGTAGTATATTCTGTGTCACAGTGAGCTTGCTGCAACAAAAGTTGACTGATTTTGTGTCTCAGGGTTCCAATCTTTGTCCAATATATGCTCTTGATCCAGAAGTAG
The DNA here is from genome assembly GCA_004025045.1 of Sigmodon hispidus. Taxonomy (NCBI): domain Eukaryota; kingdom Metazoa; phylum Chordata; class Mammalia; order Rodentia; family Cricetidae; genus Sigmodon; species Sigmodon hispidus. The sequence goes on from PVIH01020543.1 coordinate 6,206, forward strand.
CTCTTGATCCTATAGCAACTCTTAGTTTAATAGGTGGTGATAAATTGTGGGTCTCAGGTAGCTGTTCTTGATCCAAAAGTTATTGGGAAACTGCCTGTGGTAGCTGCTCTTGATTTAATGCATGCTGAGAAAATTTTGGTCCCATGTAGCTGATGACATTTCCTTATGATGAGACAAATTGAGGGTTTATATGAGATTTGTAGTTGAGAGTGTCAGCAAACTGATCTTTAGTTGGGAGTTCTGTTCTCCAAGGCATTTCCCTGTTGGACTTGATTTAGTGGAGTGATGTGTGTGGGTAGTGTTCAAAGGCTGGTCTATGAAGTCCTGGGTCACAGAGATCAGGCTTTATGGCTAGGCTGGTGAATTTTCACTCGCCTCTTGATCCAATAAGTGCTTAGGAACTCTTGGTTTCAGATCTGAGACTGAATATGCCCAGAGATGAAAGAATTGAGTGTTAGGGTGGGATTTATAGTTGGAGTTTCTAGCAAACTAGACTTGAATGTGGCATTTTGGCCCACAGGGTATGTCCCCTCTTACTTGAATTTAAAGGACTAATGTGTTGAGATAGTGTTCCGAGGGTGGTATCCCAAGTTGATGTAAGCCATTTTATTTTGGTGTCTTTCCCTACTTGTTCTAGCAATCCTTCCTCTCCTTCTTCTACAGGATTCTCTAGCTCTGCTATTTGACTGTGAGTCTCTACATCATGTCCCATTACTGGTTGGATACTGCTTCTATTATAAAGATTGTGCTAGGCTGCAGTTCATTAGTATAGCAATGCATCATTAGGAATTATGTCATTAACTTATTTGTTTCTTTGTCAGTCATTTGTCTGGCAAAGGCTTACTCTCGTGGAACTGTTCTAAATTTAGACCCCTCATTGACTTTCACAAATTTTCTTTACCACCTTTACTCCAGGATATCTAGAAGGCTGGACTCATTGTAGTTCAAATGCTTTCTGACAGTGTTGGTACCCCAATTACTCCATAGGAAGTTTTTTTTTTTTTTTTCTGATTACAGAAGACAACCTGTTCAGGGTCAATATCCCCTATTACTTAAAGTCTTCTCTAAGGTCATCCTTGTGGATTTCTGGGAGTTTCTATTGCTCCAGGTTTCTACTTCACTTCTGAAGTGTTTTCTAATTTGCGTCATCTCTCCCATTACTCTCTACCTCCAATTTGACTCCCTGACTTAATCTATCTCCCTTCCATTCTAACTTGCTTCCAGTTGACCCCCCCAAAAAAACTGTTTTCATTTATAGGGACGCTTTTTGTATATTTTGGGGGGACTCTTGTTACTCTCCATAGCTCTGTGGATTCTAGCAGAATTATTCTTTATGGCTATAGTAGCCACTTATAAGTGGGGAGATACTTTGTCTTCTGGGGTTATCTCACATAGAATACATTTTTTTTTTTTTTTAGTTCTAGTCATTTGCCTTTAAATTTCAAGGCATTATTTGTTTAAATTGTTAAGTATTAAACCATTTTGAAAAAAAGAAGACTTACTACATTTTATTTATCTATTCTTTGGTTGGGGAACAATGTGGTTTCTTGATTCTGACTAATATAAATAAAGCTGCTATGAACATTTTTAAGTAAATGTACTTGTGTTAGGATAGAATGACCTTTAGTTATAAGCTCAAGAGGGTTATAGCTGAGTCTTGATGTAGATCCATTGCCAGTTTTCTAAAAAACTACCATATTGATTTTCAAAGTGAGTATACATGTTTGCACTTCCACTGTCTGACAGTTATAAGATGGAATCTGATAATTATTTTGGTTTCATTTCCCTGATGGCATACAGTGTGGATGATTGCCTAAAGTGTTTCTTAGTTATATGTGATTCTTCTGTTAAGAACTATTTAGTTCTATACTTCATTTAAATTAAATTTCTTTTTAAAAATTTGCCTTTTAGGCTGCTATTTCTTCTTACTGATGGGATCTTGTTTCTTACAGAAAATTTTCAATTTTATAAGGTCCTATTTATTACTTTTTTATCATAGTGTCTGTGTTATTGGTGTTTTGTTCAAAAACTCTATTCGTAAGCCAATGCATTCATGATTATTTCACACTTTCTCTTCTATAAAATTCAGATATCTGGTTTTATATTAAGGCCTTTGATCTAAGTGGAAATGAGTTTTGTGAAGGGTTAGCACAAAATGGATCTATTGGCATTTTCTACATGCTGACATTGGTTATTAACACCATTTGTTGAAGATACTCTCTTTTGTCCATTGCATGTATCTAGCTTCTTTTTCAAAAAATCAGGCATACATATGTGTGTGTGTCCATTATGTCCAGCTCATAAATTTGATTCCATTTATCAGCTTATCTGTTTTTATGTCAATAATGTAATTTTATTACAAAACTATGTAGTTTCTGATTAAAATCAGAAAAGATTATGCCTTTCGAAGTTTATTTACAGGATTGTTTTAGCTATCTGGACATTTGTTTTTAATATGAAGATATTTTTATCAAGGTTAGTAAAAAAGTGTGTTCAGATTTTGAATGGGATTGTGTTGAATCCGTAGATTACTTTTGACAAGATGGCCATTTTTATTACACTAATCCTATTGTATATGGGAGATCTTTATACCTGCTGATAGCTTTCTTAATATTTTACTTTGCAAAAGTTAATTTTTTATTATATATCTTTTACTTGCTTTGTTCACATTATCAAAAATATTATTATTATTATTATTGACTATATGAAATGTGCTTTTTACCTGATTTTTTTCTCAGTCCATTTGTTGTTTGTATATAGAAAGACTGCTGATTTTTTTAGGTAATCCTATATTCAGCTACCTTTCTTAAAGTATTTATCAGACATAATTGTTCCCTGGTAAAATTTTGGGAGTCAATTATATATTGTAGTTGATAGTATTGCTGTCCCACCAGGCTAGTCCTGCATCTGTTCAGTCACAAATAAACATACAGAGGATTATATTAGTTGTAAGTTGTTTGGCCCATAGATCAGGTATATTACTATCTAACATTTATACTTCTAGTAATATTTCTTGTCATGGGAACAACGCTGTTACCTTTATAGTGTTAGGTTATAAGTTAGTGTTTCTTCTGTGTCATAAAATCTAAGACTTGCTGTAATAGGGGGGCTGAGATCTGATGGTGTGACATATTGACGTGGCTGTTTTTTTATTATGTTGTTACATAGGCACTTGGGAATCTTGATTTGGAATTATTAAAGATACTGTTGCTAATTTCTGAATTTGTCAGTATTAGACTGATATTTTGTTTCATAGTTTTTTCTTCCTCTCTTGTCTTTTGGCTGGACTGGCTTGTTTTTAAATAGATGAGTAAGTACTCTTGAGTTGGGGATCATGGTTGTGATGGATTGGGTGGCCTCTGGTGGAGTAGTTTGTTTCTTCCCAAGTTAAGGAGTTTCTCAAATGCTGAAATCCCATTCAAGTAATTCAAGAGCTACATGGTAAACCTAAATGGCACTTGATAATCCTTAATTTTTTTAGGAGCTCTATGACCTTGTATTTCCAGAAATGGTTATATCCATACATGTTTCCATATGCATGACTACTCAGCTACTAATATATTGATTGAAGTAATTTTGCTGTTTTTTTAAAATACAAAGATACTTCATACTAATCTAAAGTTTTTTCCTGTGATAGATGATGTTAATTTTCAACTGTAAAAAACCTTCCTGAATCACTTCTGAGAGTACCCTATCAGTCTGTTTATGAGAGATTACACATAATTGCCTTAATTGATGGCCTTAATTGAAGTAGAAAGACCTCTTTTCTGTTATAAATTTTCCTAGATGGAATTCTGGGCTGCATAAATGGAGATAAAGAACTGAGTAGAAAAATTCATTCATCCCTCTATGTTTTCTGACTCTGAACGTGCTTTGACCAGCTGCCTAAAAATTCTGCTTTTTTGATTTCCTGAGATGGTAGGTTAATGCTGATGTGGGATCTAAAATATTAGATCATCATTCTGGAAGTTGCTATTGCCAGAGAAACTACAACACTGCTCCTGATTTTGAATTGTATTCTGAATTGAATTTAAATATCTTAATGCTAGTGTAATTATTGAGTAATTTATGATACATTCTACTATTCCCCAAATCATTAATGTTATTTGATTAAAAAACTATTTATTGTTTGTTTAGTTTTGAGACTCTGCTAAACCATTGTTGTCTTAAAACTCAATATGTAGGACAGGGTGACCTGAAACTTCAAAAAGTGCTTGAATTAAAGTCATGAGCCAACATAACTAACCATTTTGAAATTTCTGAAAAATTAAATTTTGACATTGGGAAAGTTAAAGCATATTTAAGATCTACAAAGTACTTAAATGATTGTTCTTTTTAGTTTTATATTCATAACATATGCCATCATACTCACCCAAACAAACTTTTCATACTATGACTTATTTTGTAATTGAAGATGCTGCTTTTTGTGATCTTACCCTCTGGTCCTTACACATATTAATAATACAATTTCATCATAATATCATTACATATTCAGTTTATTATATACAATGTATATTTTCTCCAAAAATATTTATGAGAAATAACTTTGCTATGAGATCAAAATTATATCCAGATAGTATTGCTGAAAATTCTTGCATATAATGGTTAGTTAAAGTTGTATATTCAGCATTTTTTTCTTTAGTTAAAATATTGAAAACTTCATGTTAAGGATGTCACATGTCAAATAAAATGATTGACATCTTGAAGTACTATAAGAATTATATACTTTTTTTATTTCATACCTTCATTTTACAGCAAAAAGATAAAACTGGCATATAAACAGTTATTAATAGGTACAAAGTAACAGCATAGTGTGGCTAATCTGTAAATTCATTTTCATAGTAACTTGAGAGTGTGCCCAAATTACTACTTTTATAACATTGCCTATAATTCAATTTAAACATTTAATATAAAGATATCTTCCTGTTTGCCAGAATAATAAGTATAGATGTAATAAATGCAGATTATATGAATAACACACATGAAGATATTGATACAAAGACAGACCACTTATATTATTCAGTCAATAAAAGTACTTGATGGACTAACCTGTTAACTCAAGTTTAATGCAACTTCATATAATTGCTTTCTGAACTCAACATAGTATCAGACATGCACACAATATGCCATGAATATAGACATACTCAAATACATATGCAGACATACATTAAAATACTACCAGCTAAATTTTAAACATCCTGTGAGAAACTTAACTCCAGTTTTTGTCAGACAGCTCAGTGGTCAAAATGGTTGATGAACAAAAACCAAGGTCTAAAATCTGATCCACAAAACTCAGATAATATGTAGGCATGATGTTCATATTTATAACTGAGTGTTTAGAATGACAAGACAAATGAATTGTGGGACACTGCTGACCAGATAATCTAGTTAAAATATTTATATTGTTTCTGAAAGAAAAGTAGGGAGTGAAAAAACCAAACACCAATGTTTACTTCTGGTCTGTACACATGAAGGTACTGTTGCACACACACACACACACACATTCTAAATTCCAAAAGTCACATATATAAGGAATTTCTAGGCAATTACCATTAAGGAGGCTACTTAAGTACATAATGTAATTATCTTAGACGTGATTGTTCTTTTGAATTATAGTAGTAAAAAAACCCTACTTTATTACACCTTTACTTTAAATTTGTAAAAGCACTTCATGAATCATATCATCTCATTCAGAATGAGGTATATAGAAACATAGTATTATATCCTGTATTTGTTGCGAATAATAAATAACTTGTCAGTAGATCTTATTTAAAAGATCATTAACTCTCCAATGAGGCTTTTAATAAAAGATTCTTACACAATTGATGTCTTTTTTTTAAGAAATTGGCGCTCATAGGGTGTACACTATTAGCAGTTATAGTTTTTATAGTTTTGTTGGAGTAGGTGTGCCCTTACTGGAGGAACTATATCACTGTGGGTGTTTGTTTTGAGGTCTTCCATGTTCAATTTACACCCAGTGAGGCACACTGTTGCTACTTGTTACCTGAGGATTAAGGTGTAATACTCTCAACTCCTTCCCCATCACCATGTATAAAACTATGAGCCAGCCCTACTGAAATGTTTTTCTCTATAAGAATTGCCATGGTCATGGTGTCTCTTCAAAACAATAGAAATTAAGACAATAAATTAACAATCAGAAATAAAACACTTTCCCAGAAGTGTATAAAATGTATGTAATAAAATCTTTAATATAATCTCAAACTATATCTCATTCTATAACATGCCCCATAAAATATAATTTCAGAGAAGAAAACTTATAACTTTTGCTAAACTATACTTCTTAGAAGTCAGTAACATCTACTTAAAATATTATAAATCAATCACATTTATTTAGGTAGAGTTATCACAATAACTCAGATCCTTCACATAGTGTGTTAATATTGCCTTCCAGAATTGTTAGTTTCTCCTATAACTAGCTCTGTTTTCTCATCCATAAAACACAGATCTCCATAAATCTCAGAAGAATATGTTGTTCTCTGAAAGAAAAATTATAAGGAATATTCTAGTAAAGTTAAGCTTCTTTCAAAATTGGTCATTGAGAAATCAGTGAAATGATCAGAATCATTCTTGAGTCACAGATTGCTAAAGTGCTCATGAAATTACAGAAAATGTGCTCAGGGTCTGACAAAAAAAATGAAACATGGAGGAGTAAATATCCAAATGCCATTGAAGTCTGTAATACAGTTACAGGATTACCATTACTTTCATGATATTTACACATAAAATTTCCTAGTTAAGCAAATAGTTAAATTTTGCCATTAAGTTAAAATATTTTGAATTTAAATATTTTTATGGTCCTTTCAGTCTTCATGCCAGGCTTTTGAACTGTTTGCAGAAGTAAACTAAGACTTCTAGTCATTACAATCAGCTTAGGCATCCTCTACCAGTTAATATGAATCTACCACTTAACTGATCATCTCTGTTTCTGTGGCCTGGGATCTCACCAACTCTAAAATTCTTCACAATGTACCATCCTCTCATTGTTCAAATAGTTTCAGACCTACATATGTGAATATTTGAAGTAAATTTAAGACAAAATATCTCTTTTGCTTCCCTGATTATATTATTTCTAGAAAAGAAAATTATAAACTTACCATATTCTTCAGGTAACTTTAGATGATATTACCAGTTAAAACTAAACATAAGAATTTAAAATTAAAAGAGTAATGTTTTGTTAATATAAGTGCAGAGACATGTTTTATGTTTAGCCATGATCTTATTCTGTAGGTTACGGCAGCTTTGAACTCACAACTATTTACCTGATGCTATCACCTTAGTATTAGGAATGCATAAATAAACTACCATATGAAATTTCAGATTTACTTTTTGGGAAAAAAAAGTTAATGGCACCCTGTAAGTACAAGGTATACATACATACATTCATTCATATATAAATGAAATGACCATGTGTTATGGAATTGTCATTTTCTACACTCTGAAGATGTATCTTTGCCAAAGTGTTGTCTGGTTGGTTTAATAGAGAGCTGAATGCTCCATGGTTAGGCAGATGATGTTAAGCAGGACTTCTGAGTATAGAAAGAAAAGAAGAGCAGAAGAGATGCCAGAGAACATGAAGTGGAAGACAGAAGAAAGGTATAAGAGCTACATGTCAAACTATAGATTGATATAAATGCGTTAATTTAAGTTATAAGAATGAGTGGGACAAACAAAAGCTATAAGCCAGACTTTCATAATTAATTACAAGTATCCAAATTTTTTTGAGCAGGAGGCCAAAGAGAAATTTGTTCAGAAACAATGTATTTCATAATTTTAAAGCTGGACACTAAAAGGCTACAATTTTGAAAGTTATGTGTGGTTGAACTTTACAACAAATGTTACCAGGCAGAAACATTTTAGCCATTTTCATGATATTTGGGCTATAATACTAATTTAAAGAATGAAAAATAATGTAATATCTTTTGTTTTTATGGTTGTTTACCAATAAATGATAAAGTACATTTTACTACTTATTGTATAAACCATGAATAAATACATGAAGAGATGTTCCAAACTATGAAAGCACCATATACATTTAGAATTGAGATATTTAAGGAACATAGCAGTTAATATGTTAAACTATGTGTCTGCTCAATGTTCTTTGTTAGTGCCCTCAAAGTATTTTTAATCATCACAATGTTAAGTTATATTTCCCCCACCTAACTATGACCTGCATTAACTAATTAAATAATTTTAGTCACAGTAGCCATGTTTCTATTACATTGGTATGAATCACCTCAAATTATATATCATTCATTAATATACACCTGAAAGGCAATTCCAGATATTAGGTAAATACTGATATAAAACAATGTACCTAAAAATATACTTTTCATATGAGATAAAACTAAAAATAATAAAAGTTAAAATTGCATATACAGTAACTCAGAGTTGTCTTAGCTTCTTTACTTTAAAAACAATTTTTGTTCCTTTTATTTTAAGAAATTTAGCTTATGAATTAACTGATGTAAACTGACAGCTACACACAAAAGCATTAACAGAGCAATGCTTTAATGCTAAATCAATTAGAATACTAACACTCTTTTGAACTCAGAAAAAGTTCCACATAAGGTTTAGATAAAAAAAAAAATCCTAAACTGAAAGGAACATTCTCCACAAAACACATCAATTACCATCTTGTAGAGAACAACTTTCAAACATTGAAAATTTTTCTTTTAAATTTTAATAATCCAATAATGATAGAGCTTTGGTTTCTGGAAACCAGGTTTTTTTTTTTTGTTCATCAAAGGAAGGTTGAAATGCTTTAGGATGCTACTTAGAAATATATTAATGATGTACAGTAAAATAATCTCTTTACTAAATGGCCTATATCTTATTAATTTGTTATAGTTACAATAGTAATATTTTTATTACGATTGCATAAATCACCTCTAAACTACATGTCACAAATGAAAAAGTTATTAAACCTGCAATTTTACCATCATATCTCTAGTGATATTTATATGGTTGGTATTCATTTCAAAATGCAAGATTTAGGATGTAAAATAGAATAAAGTTGGGAAAATAATTATTTTAAAATAATAGTTATATTTATTTGTATTTTTTAATTTATTTTGGAAGTCTCATTTTTTTAATCCATGGATCAAACTCTCTTCCCCCTCTAGCCCCTCCCAGTCCCTCTCTCTTCTCCCCATCTCCTTATCTCCTTATTTGTATTTTTTATTCTTATTTTTAACTGTTTTCATTTTTGCAGAATATAAAAGAATTATATTATTTTCCTCCCTCTAAATCTTCCAACTCACCTCTCCTTTTTTATTCTCCAAATTAATGATTTCCTTTTTTAATTAATTATAGTTATATGCATATACATATATATATATATATATACAACATACTCAGTCTCTATGTTACTTGTATATAGATTTTCAAATTAGAAATTTTTTATTTGATAAACAATTCATATACTTATTATTGATAAAGGTTATTTCCCCTTCTCTCAGAATTCTTTAATAGTCCTTAATTTCTTTGGCAGGGTTGAGGCTTCCCAACCACCAACTACCCCTTTTCCTATCCCTATGTATGTTACAATGATTATTGTTGTCCTTGCTCACATTTAGTTAATCATTCTGATAAAAGTGTAACTTATTTTTAAAAACTAATGTTTCGTTTGTATATTTTTTATATTTGTATCTATTTCCATATTGTGTTCGCAAACCCATTGACACAAATTCACATGCATTTCTGTATGAATATATTACTCTGGTCATTTTGTGCTTACAGAACAATTTCAAACATTGGCTCTACATTGCATAAGTGAATATTGAGTATTGAACTCAGGTCAACTGAAATGGTGACAAAATATTTGCATGACCCATTCCATTGTATTATCTCTATTCTTTTGGTCTTTAAGGGCTATACATACTATGGAATGTACTGTATATTTAATTAATAGACATTTTAATTACTAAAAGTTGTCCTTGTTATTTTTCAGTAAAGTCATATTCATTTATATTAGATCACATTTATAATATGAATTATTTTGTGTGATTATTTATTGAAAGAGAAGGTTAAACCTTAGTTACCTAAGAAAAACCAATACTGTAGAAATTATTCACTAGCAATTGACAATATAACAAAATTAATATATAAAAGGTATCTACCTGAAAAACTCAATGATACAAGATTGAACTTTAAGGCAATTTCTGGAGAGTTGAAATGTTTCACACAAGAATAGTGACAGCAGCCATACTCCCTATGAGAGTTCAGAAAACAAACAGGAAGGGACAGCAGGGTGCAACCAGTCTTCCAAGAGAAGTAGTCGTGCCCTGTACAGGGGTCCTCAAGACTTCAAATCCATGCTTCTATTTCTTGTTTAATAGCACATGAACACATTAAAATCTCAAATATTCTACATGTAGCCTAGTGTTATTTTTGTATTGAAGATATGATATTATCCATTGAGTAAATAATTAGATAAAAGTCTACATAATGCTTTACTATTTTTTTGCTGATTGATTCATTTGAATATAATATATAATGTGTGTACATTTTGCTTTTAATATATATATGTGTGTGTGTGTATGTGTGTTCAGTATTTGAGAAGCATTTTTGAAAATTGTAAAATTAAACTTTGGTTTTTCAAAAGATGTAGTTTTAATTATGTTTGTGTTGCTATGTAGGAAATGAGCTCTGAGATGATAGTTTATGCACAAGGAACCTGATTCTACTGAAAGAGGCTCCACAAACTCACACCATTCGATAGTCGTCTACCTTTAGAGGGTTTAGTTTCTTTCTATGAAGATTCCTCAGTAATTATTTCAGAGTCAGTGAGCTTCCAATAGCCCTGGTCAGCCATTTCTGTGGTTCTTCATGTCATGATCTGGATCCCTTTATTTATGTAGTCTCTCCTCTTTCTCTTTCTTCAGCTGAACCATTAGCTCAACCTGGTGTTTAGCAATGGATCTCTGCTCTGCTATTCATTGCTAGATGACGTTTCTTTAATGGCAATTAGGGTGGTCATTCATTTGATTATAGGGTTAGGGTTAGGGTTAGGGCACCCTTTCTACTATTGCATTAGTTCAAATATATTCATAGTAGCATTATTTGTTAAAACCAGGACCTGGAAACAATCAAGATTTCCTTTAACTGAAGAATGGATTTAAAAATTGGGATACATTTACACAATTGAGTACTACTCAGCAATAAAAAAAAATACATTCTCGAATTTGCAGACAAACAGATGGATTTGGAGAGTATCATCCTGACTGAAGTAACACAGGCCCATAAAGATAGACGTGGAATGTACTCACTTATAAGTTGATTTTAGAGAGAAAGCAAAGTATATCCAGGCTGCAAATCACAAACCCTGAAAAGCTCAGTAACAGGAGGAACTTTAGAGAGAGATCCAGGGATTCCCCCTGGTAAAGGAAAATAGAGAAAATCTTTTGAGAATATTTGGATTATAATGGGAAGCAAAAAAGGGAATGTGGAAATAAATCATAAAAGAAAAATATGGTTGAATGAGAAGAGCAACAGAAAGGGAGAACAAAATAAGGGATATGTTGATAGAGGGAGCCACTGTGGGGTTACATAGCAACCTGGTGCTAAGGAAAACTCCAAGAATACACAAGTTGTCTGGCTAGGACTCCAACCAATAGTAGAAAGGGTGATCTTATTTCTTCTTAATATAATATGTGAATTTATATTCTAAACTCTAGTCTGTATTCCTTAGAGAACACATTATTATATACCTATAAAAAGATAATACTTCCATCACTACTGAGATACAAGTGGTTTCTAATCAAAAGCATAGCATCACTGAGAAATCAAAAAGTCCACCTGAGGAGGATAAAAAAATTCTGCAAAGATTGTCATTTATATTTACCCCTAATTTAACAATTGGTATTAAAAAATAGATACTCTAAGAAAAAACACTTATGTTCATTATACCATCTAGTCAACATTTTAATCAATTTAGAGCACCGAATAACAATAACTAAAACTAAAGTAAAATAACTATAAAATTGTATTTCTTGGTCTCAACTTATACCTGAATATAACTTACTATTAAAAGCAATTTATTAATAATTGCACTTATTTTTCAGGGATTCTTGTTTAATTTTTTATATTGACATGATTTTTAAAGTAATTCCTTATAACATGTCTTTTTAAAGAGGGTTTTGATTACTGTGGAAAGACACCATAATTATGGCAACTCTTACAATTATTTAATTGGGGTGACTCAGAGTTTCCAAGGTTCAATCCATTATCATCATGGCAGGGAGCATGTTGCCATTCAAGAAGATATTGTACTGGATAAATCTTAATTAGAATGCCACAGGAAATAGACTATCATACTGAGTGAAGCTTCAGCAAATGATACCTTAAAGCCTACCCCAACAGTTACACACTTCCTATATCAAGACTATTCCTACTTCAAGAGGGCCACATCTTCTAATAGTGCCACTCCCTATGAGCATAAGGGGGCCAATTACTTTCTAACTACCACACCTTCTAATTATTTTATCTGTTCATTAAGAAAAGTTTTAATCTTGTAAAGTATTAAATCTGAATGGGAAAATTGTTAAATAATATAAAAATATAAACTTTGTTGAAGATTTTTATCTTCAGGCCCAATATCATGACAGATACTCATGGAAGTGAAATAAAACTTGAAATGGAAATGAAGACTTAGTGTTATCATGAATATAACCCTAGCTAACTTTTGACTTTGAGTCCAATTTTTATGCATTGGTATCTACGTTTTCTACAAAAATGAAAATTAAAAGATTGGCTTACAAGGATTTCCAAACTACAGCACTTTGTACTTTCCAAATGGTTGATTTATAAGCATGATTCTTAGACTATTTTCTCACTTGGCCACCTCACATTGCATAGTGTTCTGAGCTCATAAGTATGAATATTATGTACAAACCATATATTATTCTAGATAACTACACTGGACAATGGACAGGCTTTTACATAATTAACAATTTTATCTTTTTTGTGCTTGTTCAGAATTGCAAGTTTGTCTTTTGCTTTGAGTTATTCTTCCTTTCTGGCATGAAGACTACATGGAACACAGAAGGAAAATAGTAGAACTGTTTAATCAGGAATTTCATGTTCTTGAATATGTATAGAAAATGGCAGTGATAAAGGTCAACATTCTTTTTCATTATTAGGATAGAAATAAGAAAATGATAACTAGAAATCTAATATTATTTTATAAAGCTGAAGCTAATTTTTTGAAATAAGTTTAAGCTGTTTCCAAAAAGCAAAAATATGTTGAACAAAAGGCCAATGTTTGGAACCACACATATAGGTTCATGTTTTTAATTTCAATTTTGATGCAACAGAAGGAAGAGAAGAACAAGTTAAAGGACAGAATGAATTACTTACTTAATTACAGGACAGCCCAGGGCAGAGAGTGAGAGACTGTCAATAATACCAAGTAGAATATGATAAGATATATGGTATTCTGATATAGGGTTTTTTTGTATGTTGTTAATAAAGGAACTAACTGGTTTGGCCTATGGCAGGCATCTTAAAAGTAGGCAGGGAAATCAAAATATAGATAGAAGTAGGAGGGCAAGACCAAGAGAGACACCATCCAGTCACCAAGAATCAACATGTAAAAGTAACACAGGTAAGCCATGGGCCAAGTGGTAAGACAGATGAATAAAAATGGCTTGAACTAATATGCAAGAGCTAGCTAGCAATAAGCCTGAGCCATAATCCAATCAGAATGTAATTAATATGAGTTTCTGAGTGATTTTGGGATGGCTTAAGCAGTGTCAGACAGGTCTTGGGACCTTGTGACTAGGCTGGGCCAGAAAACTATTATTACACTATGCAATCATATAGATTCTTTATGACAATTTGTGTGTTCAAGTTAATATGTATTTTAATATCTTCCTTCATATTTGTCTTAGTTTTATTCAGATATTTAATGCTTGGAATGTGTTAGGATAACTCTAATTTTGGGAGTTTTAGAATATGTTTATTCAATTAAAAATAATAATTCTAAATTACAATAATGAGGAAATACGAGGTATCAAATATAATTCTATATTAGTTCTATACTGCCAAACAACTCACAGCTGAATGTCATAGAATTGAGTTTCCAAAGTAGCAACTGAATCTTTCTCATTGTCTTGCTTTCTCTTTTCAGCATTACTATTTTTCTTTCACAGCTTCAAGGTATTCCTACCATAAAACGATATACTATAAATGATAATCTGTTTCCTGTTGTCTAACTTTTAATTTGCTTCCTTGAGTAACTTCCAACAAAAGATGGCAGATTAATTATGTTCTTGGATTTTAGCTGGTGCTCGTCAAGTCACTAGCAACCCTTACATTTACTGTAGTGTTTGCAGATAATCATCTATGGGAGCTACTGATCATCAAATCTTAAGACATGTCAAGTTACACTAAACTATATGTTTTGCTAGGTCTGAGAAGATTATTCATAATATATCCTTCTGACAAAATATATTTATTTGTATATTTGACTTAAGTAGACTTATTTGTCTATTTTCATTTGATAGTTGTCTTTTATATTTCCTACTGCTATGATAAGACATTAGGATGAAGGATAAGGGAGTCATTTGGGGCTTAGAGTTTCATATGGCAGGGAGGAAGGCAGCAATAAGCAGGCATGATTCTGGAGATGTAACTGAGAATTTGCAACTTGATCCACAGGCACAAGTTAGAGGGTAATAACTGGAAACTTCAAGAGAAAAGAAACCTTTAAGTGTCCCACTGGCACACTTAATCTCATGTAATATATTGTATTTCACATTAAAATGTACATTTGCAAAAGTAACTAAAAATGTGCCCACTCATTTACTGTAATGGATAAAATGTATTCTTAACAATTCTTTATTAGAAGAATATTATTTTCTTATTAATCTTCATATAATATCATATTACTTTGTACAGGTCCCTGAACAGGTTTTAAAACAAGATTAATCAACACAATTTCAAAATTGATAGGAATCATCATTGATATTGATTTATCTTTTTAAGAATATTTCCTAATTTACAAAATAAATCAGAATTGATGACACAAAGTTATAATGTCTCAAACTATTGCTTCATAAATGCTTGAAATCTGGAAAATTGTTATTTTCTTCTTTATCACCAGAAAAACACATCTAGGTATGATACTCATTTCTGGAAAATAATTATATTTTCTCATAATATTTTAGCTGATGTATTAAAATTAAATATATTGACAATAAGCATAGCTTAAATATATGGAATGCCATCATATATGTGTATTTATAAACATGCATATATATAATTATTTAAAATACTTAGTGTTATTTAACCATTATACTTGCTACTTTTACCAATTTAACTTTTTTTGGGGGGTGGGGGGAGTGAGCTGTGTAGCTTGGAACTTGTTCTGTAGACCATGCCAGTTTTAAGCTCAGAGATCAACTTTTCTCTGCCTCCTAAGTACTGACATTAAAGGCATATGTCACCATCTCTAACTAATTCTTTTTTAAGGAAGCAGTTGTACATGATTTTATTGAATATGTCACTACTGAATAGCGTATGAATGTTACTTATGCCCCACATATTCAGTGTGTTTGTGTGTGTGTGTATGTGTGTGTGTGTGCACGCGCGTGCGTGTGTGTGACAAACTCTTACAGGCCATGGTGTAAATTCAACAGACAGCAAATGATAATTCAGATAAAATTCAGGTATCGACTCACCAGGTGAATCATTCTCTGATGGGTTAATCCAGTCAAACAAAGCATATTGACAATCACCTTTAAAGAACTATTGCTCTGCCTGTGATTTCACATGGGACAAACAGTTCTGGGTATCTCTTCAATACCTGCACTGTAATATGTATTCTCATATAACATGTGTATGTAATCTAATGATTGCATCTCAATCATATGAGCACATACATTCTTGGATGGTCAAGAATATAACTTCTCAGTAAGATGCATAATACTATGATATGCTTTATCATTAGATCTATTGTTCCACAAGAACAGTAAGACAGTTTAAACTCTGCTCTTTTGCTTTAATCAGATTAACATAAAAAATATCAATTTCTCCCCAGCCTAAGATACACTACAGACAGTTAACTTGTTCTTAATTTTAGAGCCATTTTAAACTAAACTAAAGGCCTTATAAGGTTAACCTTCACAAAACATACACAAGGACATTTCTTAGTGGTTTATAGTAGAAACAAGGTTATCAGCACAAAGCAACCTAAGATAAAATGCCAATTCTTAGATTGCTAAGAGTATGGGTAATAAAAGGCCACTGAACAGGACAGTGATAAGAATCATGTGTCTGCTTATGCATTGCCATGATAAATGGTTCTGTCTCCTACTGTTTACCCAAGCAATATGTGATAGCCTTTTAATTTTTCTGATTATTGCAAATAATTATTCTGATAGAAATGTGTATAAAGCCATGTAGAAAGAGGACATAGAGAATTAGAGCTGAGAAGAATTAGAACTAGAGTAGAAAAAAATTAGAAACCTGTAGGAATTATAACCTAGGCAGACTTAGAGCTAAAAAAAACTGTAGATTTAGAGCTATGTAGAGAGCCATCTGCTATAGAGGTGTGAGGAGAGAGAGTGTGTCTCTGAATGTAGAAAGATCTGTGTTTAGAGAGGTATGGATAAAAGATAGAAAGAACAGTAGCTATGTACAAATGTGTGCAAGAATGTAGCTGTATTATGAGGACTGTAACTATCAAGGGAGAGAGAGAGAGAGAGAGAGAGAGAGAGAGAGAGAGAGAGAGAGAGAGAGAGGAGAGAGACTTTTAGAGATATTTAAAACTTGAGAGAATGAATTAGAAACTAATAGAACTAAATATAATTAAAGAATTAGAACTATAGTGGTAAAATATAGGATAAAATAATAAAGAACATGACCCAAGCAGTTTGTATGTGAAGTTATTACGGGATTCTTGCTCATGAGAAGTCTTCTCTGAGTAATTCTGGATAGTGATTTGGGAACTAGAAACACAGGCCACTAAAATGTGTCTGTGTGTAAGTGTGTGTGTGTGTGTGAGTGAGTGTGTGTGTGTGCATGTGCAAATTTTCTCTCACTATGGCTTTTATTTGTGATAAATTTAGGTAAGGAAACAAATATAGAAAAATTGACTTACGTTTTTATTGACTGTATTTTTATTAATTCTGAGTATTTTTACACTGTCCTTTTCACATATTAATCACTTCTCTCCTACATTCCTCTATGGCTTCCTTCTCTTCCCACCAATTCGTTCAAACTAAATTTTGTGATTTATTTTCTTCATTCTCTTGAAGTCTAGTCTGTGTCTGGTACTATTTATGGGAGAGGGGTCTTCCCTGATGTGTATAAAAACTAAGTGACACTTCATTAAAAATTGTCCTTTCTCCTATCAGGTATCAGATGTGAATAGCTTCCCAGCTATATGGTGAGATTCATGTTTACTTCCAGTCCTATGTAGAGGTTTTGCTTGGTTTGAGGTTGAGCGAGTCTTATGCACAGTGCATTAGATGTAGGTTCATATATGTTTGAATCTCTAATATAGTTATACTTGCTACCTTAATATGTTTATTTTATATTATCAGAAGCTGTGATGTCTCAGAACTGAGCCAATATTTATACCAACTCTTTATCATCTTAGATTTTCCTTGTCTTTTAATATCTCTTTCCATGTTTAGTGGAAGATAGTTGTAATACATCTTCCTAGAAGATATGCAGAGAAAACATATATGCATTGTGATGTTTCCTGTAACAAAGAACAGGAATTACTTTATATTTGTCTTTACAATAACTATAAGTGCCTATTTTGTTAGACACAATGTTGTCTTGAAGCTGACATCAGTATACTTGTGTAACATTTTTTTAGAGTTTCCCTGTCTTTTAACCATTCATATAGTTGGCTTTAGAGTTGATCTGTGCTTTATAGCTAAGTTTAGGAGTAGGTCAGGTAATTTGATGTGCATTTCTGATCTATGATTATATTGAAATCCAATGTAGTATCTTTCTTAAATTATATTACCATTGTTCAAACTGCCCATTGTCTCATTATTTAGCATGTATTCTTCTCATAGATAGATTCTCTGATTTAGTGGTCTTGACAGAATAAGTTTTTAAGAGGGATATTCCAACTAATTGGCTAGTCTGAGTATAGATACATTTTCTAGGATATGCCAATACATTATACATCTTAGATATATAATTAAAAATCACTTCTTTTGTATCATATGAAATGAAAAAATGAGTATTGTTAACATTTCCATCTAATCTATACCATTTTATTTTTTAACCAAAGGAGAGTTAGTCTCTCTTTAATGACAACATAAATTTGACATAAATAAATATATGTGTTTTCTTTAAAAATACAAGTTATTGCCTTAATATCTCAAATTTAGGCATTTTTTTATTTTTACATTTCTTAAATAGAAATAATAAAAGTAAAGTACTCAAATCCAGTATTTATTGACTACTTTACAAAGTACTGTGATCTAACAGAAGCTAATTTACAATTTGGGTTATTCATTATTCATTATGTCTCTAATGAGTATTTTAATGCCAGAAATCAGTATTTTACTGTCAGTTATTAACATGCCCTACTAAAATATTCACTGAAAGAAAATCTCTGTCAGTGAAATATGAATCAAACTGAATTCATTCTTCTGAGATTGATTTTATATACTTATAGACACAAATTTTGACTTTTGAACCAGTAAAGTATCAATATACATTTTAATTAAAATACATTTAGAACATAGATAGTTAAGCAGTAGTAAGTAGTAAGACTAAGGAGGAAAAGTAATTTCTAATTATGGATCTTATAATCCAATTGATGTACAATTATTTCATAAAATCAATTAAATTATTTTTCTCAAATTTTGTTTTTGTATAATAGCATGGTGCATAATTACTGAACAATATTTACTACAGAATAAATAAATGCAATGCCCTCATAAAGGTATATGCTAAGGTGATTTTCAGAAATGAAAAACATAATTTATGAACAATATTTCATGAATCACAAATTGTTATTTATAATATTTTACATTATACCAAGCTGAAACATGCCTCATAAGTGAGTTAAATTATGGGCTTTTTATATGCCAAATGTATTAGAAGGTAATTGTGAGGTAAAAAAGACCTAGAATAGAAAAAAATTAAAAATGTTTTATGTAAATAAAACATTTAAATGTTGAGTACTGAGCCAGAGGTACTTTCTTGTATAGTATTCAATAATTATTGGAAAACTCAACTGACCAACATGCTAATAATAAGTGAGTGTGTGTGCTCACGTATAGATGGGAAAATAACACCATCCCTCTGTACTACAGGGTAAGGTAATCACCAGAGACTGGGCAGGCAGAATGTAAAGATCAAGAAAACTGTGAGGAGTCCTATGGAATGTTTTCTTCTGAGTATAATGTGACAGTTTCATATATAAACTCAAAGAAGTTCTGGTTAACTTTTCAAAGTTTATACAAGGTCAACCCAGTTATAGTTTGACCATGGATGGGCAGAGGCTTTTGTACAGCTAACTCTATCTGGGGAGCTATACAATTGATAACAATCATTATATACAGTTCTTATAGAGATGAGGTCCACTCATATTGTAGTGGTGGAAACACATGTGTATGCAAGCATCACTAATTGCACACAGTGGATTGTAAAACAACAAAAAGATACTGA
This sequence comes from Sigmodon hispidus, assembly GCA_004025045.1. NCBI lineage: Eukaryota > Metazoa > Chordata > Mammalia > Rodentia > Cricetidae > Sigmodon > Sigmodon hispidus. The sequence continues at coordinate 25,868 of PVIH01020543.1, forward strand.
AAATTATTTTTTGTACAATTAGCCTTTGCTTTATATGTTATCACACTTCAACATTAAGTATGTACAAAGTCAGACATACACATGGTCCAGTAATACATTCTAATTCTAAAAGTTGAGATGATAAATTGTTTTCAAAATTATGATTTCTCATATTATCATGACAGATTATCCTATAATATAAAAATAATGGTTCAAAACAGATCCTCAGAAGACAATAAAATATGAGAACTCAAACATACTCCACACATCCATTTGCTATAAACATTGTTTTGTAAAATAAATAGTCATGTGAAAATTAAAATAGAAACATTCAGCATATAAGAAGATTTGGAAAGTTGGAATATTTGCAATTAAAGTTTGCACACATGTCTGGCATATATTAAAAATTAATAGGGCTATTTTATAGTTAAATTCTTCCTAGATTGTATAAATTCTTGGGGAGTGAGTAAAGGAAGTTTGGAACAAACCATGAGAGAAGGAGATGGTTGAATGAGAGGAGCAACAGAGAGGGAGAACAAAGAAAAAAAATATCTTAATAAAGGGAGACACTGTGGGGTTAGAAAAGAACCTGGTGCTAAGGAAACCTCCAAGAGCCTGTAAAATGTCCCTGGCTGGATCTCCAAGCAACAGTAGAGAAGGTATCTAAAATGGACTTCCCTATAATCAAATGAATGACCACCCTACTTGTCATTATAGAGCCTTCATCCAGCATTGGTTAGAGGCAGAAGCAGAGATCCATTCCTAAGATCCAGGTTGAGCTCCTGGTCCAGCTGAAGAGAGAAAAGAGAGTGTAGGAGTAAAGAGATCAGGATCATGAAGAGGATACTCACAGAGAAGGCTAATCTGAGCTATTGAGAGCTCCCTGATTCTAAAATAATCGCTAAGGGACTTTCAAGGAAAGGAACTAAAGGACTGTCAAAATGGCATGGGCACTTTGTGGAACCCATTGCAGTAGGTTCAGACTGTGTTCCTGTGCATGAACTGATAACTCAGAGTCCATTCCCCACAGAGAAACACCTAATCCAGTCTTAATACTGGGAATGAGGTACTCAACCTACCTAACTGGATACACTAGACTGAACTGACACACCGTGGAACTCCTTTCCTTCCTTGGGGAATAGATGGGGTGTGTATGGCCCTGTTGCTGAATTTTATAATGTTTTTTGTTTGTTTGTTTGGGGGCAAAATAAAAATCTTTTTTCAGTCACACATCAACATTTTACTCTCAGTCTGCAGATATATAATAAGATAAAACTAGAAGCAATTTCTATACTTGAAATATTGGTTTGTTTTGTTTCTTTTTGTGCTTTTACATTATTTATTCACATCTATAATGAGTCACTGACACCTCATATTTGTTTAAAAAAATTGAAAAGAAACTACTTTGAGTGATCTAACTTTTTTTTGTAGCTTCTACTTGAAATGTTTTATGTATTTTGTCTTTCTTCCATTCTTGATTTCACATCTTCTCTTGACACTGCTTTCACCTTTGTGTTTTTGTATCATCACTTTATAAAAGTACTAAATGAGCCCATCAAATGAGAACTGACAATTACATTTCTTTAGTGAGTGGCCATTGAAAAAAACAAGGGCCTGGGAAGTGGCAGAGCAATAGTAATTTAATTCATAAAGGAAACAAAGGAAACCATGACACTGTTTGTTTTTCTTTTCTTTGGGGTTTTAATGTGACTCTCTTATTTTTCAAAGAATGATACATCGCTTCCTGTAATGCCAGATTTTCTTTGAACCCGCCAAATGTAAATACATCCACTTCGATTCTGCCAACACTCAGGCTTTATATAACAACAAACTGCTGCAAACTTTCCTTAAAGCAGGGACTTTGTAGAACTCTGAAAATACAATCCCTTATTGACCTGATTGTTCAAAACCCAGCAGATTCCTTTTTCTAGGACTTAGCTCTCACATTATCATTTGATGTTTCTTGTGCAGAAGTGAGGTCTTTCTGCACAGCAGCCTAATTAGGCTCAACGCTGTCACAGGGGATACTTCCAACTATCTTTATGCTCCATCATCATGTCCTGAAATTTGCAGGGTGGAGCAATGAATCTTATAAATGCCAATTTATTTAAGGTCTAATCACTGATACTTCATCAACCGACAAAAGAAAAACCTCAGTAGGTACACCACTTGAAAATCTGGGACAACTTACATGTAATTTCAGAAATCAGCAGGGACACACAGCTGGAGAAAAATAAAAAAAAAAAAAAAAAAAAAAGAAAGCTTGCTGTAATTGAAAATTGCCTTGTAGCTTGTTTGTGACTAAAATGAAGTTCAGTTCCTTGAAATCTTATTTAGCAATTAAATATGTTGCACTTAAGCATTAAAATATTGCCTATTGTCTGGAAATGATCAAACTGGCACAGGCATGTTTTTGCATTAGATGCCACATGGAAATGTGACTTTGATCATTCATATTGATCACCAGATGTGGAACTGAAGATCATCCTTTGGAATAATGAGAAGAAAAATCAGCTTAGGCAAATTATTCATCTAACTTAAAATTTCAAAATTAAACTGAATCTTGCTATTAGGAATGTATTAGTAAGAATGGAGCAGTGTGTTACATGTACAATTGATCATCCTTGGGACTGTCTAGTCTAGTCACATAGTTATTTTATTCAATCTTTTTCTATTTCACCAATTTCTCTTGTGTATCTGCTCTTCTGAAATATGCAAATAAGTTTGTGGTCAATAAAAATCTGTTATCTTCAATTCAGCATCAAATGTCATTGTTTCTCAGCAGCTGCTTGAAATAAATAAAATGGAGGCAGCATTTACAGTTGCAAAGACAATTTCCTGCTCTTCTACAAAGACTCTGTTCACAGCTAGTAAATAACAAAATTTATTTGCTTCATTTTGCAATGCTGGAAACTTGCAATCACCTTCCACATTCTTGGGTATATGAGTTTTGACAGCCTTGTGTTTCAGTTTAATATTTCACTGTTGAAAGTTTTATATATATTTTCCCCCAATTTCATCTGTTACACCACAGAGAATGTCATAAATTCACATGTAAATATTTGCATGCCTGTTTCTTGGTTGATAGAATGTTTACATTGAATCTGTTGATTATGTTAGATGAGTTCACCTCCTCATTAGCACAGTCTACATCCCCTAGTTCAAACCCTCAGCATTAATTCTATATAATCATTGTTACTGTAGGTATTTTTTACTGAATGAGCCTTGCCACGTGCTTCAGAAGTTAATAAAAGGGTTCCCAGAGAATGCCTGTCTTAATAGTTATACTGATTCAGGCTTCTTTCACAGAAATTTTTAATCACTCACTTTTCCCCATAGGAAGAATTTTTTTTTTCTGACGCTTGATTATTCTCCTTGATATGCCTGATTATAAATCACAAGTGGCTAATCCTTCCTCTGAGTCAGGCCTGCTCTGCCTTTGTCTTCAATACTCACCCTCAAAACTTTTCTTAATCTTTAACTAAAGGAAAAAAATGATAAAGGAAAATACAGATCACAAGTAACTATAATTCAAAGATGCCCAGAGAATTTACAGCCAATGTGACTGTGAAATTTGAGGAGGATATCATAATGGGAGAAATTGTCAAATAACATCTTACTGTATTTCTGTCTCCTGTATTCAGAATAGCAAAATGAAAGAATGATTTTATATAGCACTTCTATGCTTAAGTAAATAAAATATTAACATAAAGAGACAATAGAAACTTTGGATTCCAAATGTTTTGGTTTTTATATGCTTTAAAATATTTAGTTGGAAAATATATCTCCATAGATATTATAAATGAAAAAAAATGTTCTGCCATAAACTAAAATACTCTTCAGAAACCTAGCATGTATTTGGTATTCTTCAATGTAATTTTACTGAAAATGTGGAACATTATAACAATTTATAAAAGCATGTTTCTAATATTTAATATAGGATTTCATTTTATTTTATTTTTAAAAGAATGTTCAACTTTATTATTTCATATCCAAAGAATATGCTATTGTATGCTACCTTACAACATCACTACTACATTGTTTTTGATAATTAAGTACTTCATTGATCGTTCCTGGAATTTACTGGCTGTATATTTGAACCAAATAAGACACTTATTCTTATAATATAGCTCTACTAATTCTGATAGGGTCACCATTGTGTTATTCACTCATAGGTGTTTTTCAGAACAAATCATCAGAGATTGGAACACTTATTATAGCTTATGCCAACTTTCTGTTGTAAATATAGATGCCTATAATTTTGATTTTTGTCTTTATTTTAATTAGTTATTCCAAAACTAATACATCTGAGCCCTTAGCTTAATTTTCCTTTTTTCTTTTTATTGTTATCTTTGTTTGTATTTTATACACACATGTTTATGCTGAAATAAAAAAATTATTGATGTTGCATTGAATCTCTTTAAAAAATTCCTTAAGTTGTAACTCCAAGCAATGGAGAATGTGATCTGATATGAGAACCAGAACAGTATGGAGTCATTGAAGTTAAAATGTAGACATATTGTAGTGTTACCAAGAACAAAGGGATAAGATAGGACTAAAGAGGATGATGACAGAATGGCAGGTTGAAGGAAGGACTATGGAGCGAGGTAAACCATACTTCAGGGAAAACCTCATGTCCAGGAGTTCTGGTCATCATAAATTATATTCTATCTATTTTATTTACTTTGTTTTAAAAGAACACAAAGTTGGGTTAGGTAGAAAATTAGAGGAGAACCTTGAAAAAGTTTATATATATATAAAATTTATGAAGATATACGCACTATATAAACTTAAAGAATAAATACAAATTCAGAAAATAGGTCATTTCTAATGCAATAATATATCTATTTTATCTTTCAAAAAGCAGAAGAAAATTTGTATGTGGCAATATGTAAACAATAAAAAAGGAAATCAAGAAAAATATGACCATCTATAATTCCAAAATATCTAAGACTATCATAATTAAATCATTTTTAATACCTTATGAAGGTCCATTTTACAATCTGCTAATTTTAGACATTTAGCTCAGATTCATGACTCATAATCATCTATGTGGTGGAATGTTCTCTGTACCATGTAAATAAAAACTGTTTGGACCCATGCAGAGCACCGTAGAAGTGGGTGGAGAATCAGAGGCAGCCAGGTAGGAAGAAAGGGTGGAGTTTACTAGTCTCCATCCATCCCCCGAAGAAGAAGCATGTAGGAATTCAGGTGAGCCACGGGCTGCGAGCCACGTGGTAGGTAGATTCATAGAAATGGGTTGATTTAAGAAGAAAGAGCTAGTTAGTAATGTGCTTAAGACATGGACCAAACAGTGTTAAAGTATATAAGCGTGTGATTCATTTCTTTTGGGGGGCAAAAGCTGCGGGCACACAGACCAGGCTCCACACCGCCGGCACCACACGAGTGCCAGGTCACAAATCTCTGGACCCATACAGGCCGGGAAAAACATACTACAACAGATGCCGTTCCCAACGTTGGGCACGAACACCCGCATAAAGCCTGAGAAAGTTTAAAACGGTTTTTTGAATTGCGTATTTGAATTGATTTATGGTACAGAGACAGCGTGGTGTTCAGGCAGGAATTTAAAAACGGCGCGTCCAAGACACACAGCTTAAACTCATACATTTTATGACAGGATTGGCACAAGTGTGATTGATTTAAGGTTTCTGTTTATACTAACAGAAAGGAAACAGTTTAAAAAGGTTTTTCTCGTAGCAGCATTTCCTGAGCCCGCTCTTTGCCGACAGCAGCAGACTGGCAGCGGGCTCCTCCGCCATATTGAAAAGCTGCCAAGAGGGGCGGAGTCAGCAATTAAAGTGATACAGACATTTTAAAAGCTCTTTGGGTTAGAAAATGATTAAGAATTCTCAATAAGACAGATTTAGACTCTCAAAACCTCTAAACAGGGTACAATGTATGTAAAATACGCATAAGCTTCAGAGAGAGAGAGAGAGAGAAAGAAAAGGAAGAAAGGGTGAAGAAAACCCTTTAAGAGAAATAGAAATAAAGATTTTAAAAAAAGGCCATGTAAAGATGGCAAATAAGCAGAGAGTCTGGATTATGTTTGTTTTGTTTTCTTTTGATTTTTTGACTTTAAATGAGCTGACTGCAGAAACATGGTTGATTGCTGGGGCTGCTAAATACATATACTTTAAAGATGTCTTGACTTTAAAATCTGTTTATAAGAATATGTTACTTGGGAAAAGAGTTTCTGCTTTTGTCTCCACAGAAGATCAAAACCTGT
>PVIH01020544.1:0-32097 GCA_004025045.1 Sigmodon hispidus
ACAAAACTGGATTTGGCCAGGAGTGGAGACTGATCCAAGCATTATTGGATCAGTGGGACCATAGGATTGTCTGCTCCCTGCCCAGGAAGGGGATGGGGAGTTGCAGAGAAGAAAAATGACCAGATGTGGTGGGAGGGGGAAGGGACCTTGAATAAGGATATACAGGGATGGAAAAAAAAATTCGGAGGGAAAGCTGAACACAAAGTAAATATATGTGTAGCAATCTTATTTGCATTACCACCCTTGATAAGCCATACTTATGATTCTTATTCTCTTTATAGTTATTGTTAACTTTTCAGCATTTTAAATTCATTTTACTGTTTTTTGATAAATACAAAATAAAGAAGGAAAAAAAAGAATTATTAAATAAACTGGTGTTAACAATTCAAAAAAAAAAAAAAGAAAAGAAACAAACTGGTGTAGCCATTCTAATATCTAACAAAATAGAATGTCAAAAATAACTAAAAAAAGAGAAGTTGCAGTATATGTTGGTGATAATATGGCAAAATAAAAAAGTTTATTGCTTATAACAGTACAAATTTTTATGGCTACTATGGAAATTAATGCAGAGAATCCTTTGAAAGATTAAATTTAATTTAAAAATTAACAAAATATACTTTAAATTTAAATCAATAAAAAGAGACCAGTAAGGTCACTACTTATTCATCTCAGAAAAAAATATACCAAGATGAAATTTTAGTCCTGAATATCTATGCCCCCATATATGTAAAAGAAACATTACTAAAGCTTAAACCTCATAGAAAATAAGACACATTAATACTTGGAGATAAATTCCCCACATTCACCTTTGGATAGGTTAACCAGACAGAAACTCAACAGAGAAATAAGGGTCTAGTAGAAGTTATGACACAAATGGACTTAGTAGATATATATCAAACCCTCCACCCAAACAAAAAATAAAATATTTTTTTAAAAAAAGGGAAAGGAAAATGATTGTAAAAGCTGGAGGACTGAGAAGTCTGCTGAAAGACTGTGTCTCTTACTCATATCAGAAGTTATGCACATAAGTCTCACCAACATGACTATAAAAATGTGAGCTGGACATGGTGACACCAATGAACGTGCCAAAGTGGACAGGGAGCAGCAGCCTTTGAGGCCTGAACTCTGCACAGAGGGGTCTAGGCAACCCAGGAAGCTGGGAACAAGAGATGTGGTTGTACCCAGGGAAGAACACACCAATTGGTTGTCCAGCAGCAAATCGCCACCCCCTTAAAACATGCATACACATAAATATAAGGACTGAATATGTTGTATTTAGGAATATATATATACATATATACTTATACACATTCAGTAACAGTTATTTTTTTTTTTTTAAAAAGAGGCCATAGGTTTGAAGGAGAGTAAGGACCCATGGGAGAATTTGGAGGGAAAAAGGGGAGAAAAGATATATTGTGGTTAAATAATAATTTTAAAAATAGTCATTAAAAATAAAATAACATCTGAACAAGAAAGGTCAGGATGTAGCCCAAGCTGCAACCTTTGTTTTCTGTCTGTGTCCATCCCTCCTTTAGAGAAGTCAGCCCACTTCCTCTACATCTGATAAAGCCACACAAGCAAAACATGGGGGCTCACTTCTTAATAATATTTCTCTGTTAAAACATAGATGCTATAATTACCAGGGGCTACTGATATATCACATGATGCTGTTTTTTCCTACACAAGAAAAAATGTAAAAGATGCATAAACAAGGTGGCCACATATTTTGTTATTTAGTTCCCTCTAAGGACATAAAATGACGCATAAAGACAACTAAAATAATTACCAGAACTGCATATAAACAATTATATGGAAACACCTGTGGACACGATAGCAAGAAACTGGAAGAACACATGTCATCATTACATTTAATCCCAGTGTTTTCTTAATAGAATCAAGGAAGGAGATTCATGTTTTAAACATCAGGAGCTAAATCTAAACAGAGTGAATCCCAGTGTACGTCAAGGCAGAAAGAGATGTTATGTAGACTTAGCTCGGAGAGCAAGTCAGTTTGTGTTAACAGGAAATGTCTTAAGGGCAGAGGGGAGCATTTTACAAAAGGTCAGATGACTCCATAGAATTCAAAACTTAAGTGTTTTTTTACTTTTCCTGGAATTCTGAAATATTTGAGTAATTTTACGCAGTATAGCTTCTCCCCTGAAAAACTTTAGTTGAAAATACCTTTGAATTGACATTCACTTAAACAAAGAAAATATGACTTTTGAAGCAGCAGCAATCTTCAACCAAAACCGCGAGTTTATTATTTCCATGTCTTTTAGCAAATATTACCTCACTTAACTGTTTCCTCTCTGGCCACTAGGGGGAGCAGCGTCCTAACACTATGGTATTTCCTGTGTGAATTTAACTTTAGACTCATTGTTTCTCTGTTTTCAACAGATTAAGAATCAAGATCATTTTCTTGATGCCAGTAACAATGGACTCTTCTCCAAGTTTCCTGACTGCACTACTCTTCATACTTGGTGAGTAAGTGATTTAAACTTTTCACTCTTTTATGTCAAAAAAATAAATAAAAAATAAAAAAATAAAGCCTTAATCCCTAAATTTATCCAAGAGCTTTTAAGGTGACACGCATATCTGTTTTGTTTTCTCTTTTCCTCCAGCAAGAACCCATGGAGACTCAGTGACACAGACAGAGGGTCAAGTGCTTCTCTCGGAAGAGGACTTTCTTACTATACACTGCCAGTATTCAGCCTCAGGGTACCCAGCCCTGCTCTGGTACGTGCAGTATCCTGGAGAAGGGCCACAGCTACTCTTGAGAGCCTCAAAGGCCAGTGAGAAGGGAAGCAGCAGAGGCTTTGAAGCTACATATGATAAAGAATCCACCTCCTTCCACCTGCAGAAAGCCTCAGTCCAAGAGTCAGACTCTGCTGTGTACTACTGTGTTCTGGGTGACACAGTGTCACAAACCACAGGGGGAGCTGAGCACAAACTCAGCATCAGGGGTCCGACTGCTGAGCTCCTGCCTCTGGGATCTTCTTGGCTCCTCTGTGCTGTGTGCCTCTCCATTTCATTAGTTGCTATAAAAATCAACAAGTGTTGAGTCCTCCATACTCAACTCTTGACTGGGACTAAACCAAAATCTGATGCAAAAGTGCCTTGTGTAGAGCATGAGATCCCTCAATAATGTGTGATTGAGGAAATTGTCTGTTTGTCACAGGACATGAAGTCTCCTTGACTACTTTCTGATAGAGCTAGCTGTGTTTATATTCACAAGGAACAGGACATGCTGAGAAAGGGGGCTTCTGCATGATGTTTACTGAAAGTACGGTGGCTCTCCATTTGTTGCTAGGATCACCCTCTTAATCATCTGTGGGCTTGGAGACTGTGTCTCAAGTTATCACAGGGGTCTTTCTTAGTTGGCTCTTAGTCAGCTGTGGGCCAAGGGGTTATGTGTCTCCAGTTATCACGGTGGTCTCTCTTAGTCTGCTGTGTACCAGGGGTCTGCAGGTCTCCAGCTGTTGTGTGTGATGATGCTGTTTGTGGTTGAGGTGGGGTTGGGCCATGGATGTCTCTCCAGCTGGGTTTTTTCTGGGGATTGTACTTGGAGAGGCTCTCCAAACTGGCTTTGACTTAGGGTGGAGCTGGGTGTGAGTAGGATACCCGGGCCTGGGTAACTGGGGTGGCACTCACCTCTTAGTCTGCTATGGATCAGAAGGCCATTTTGGGAATTAAAAATTGAAATAGAAGCAATAAGGAAGGTACAAACTGAGACAATGCAGGAAATAGAAAACCTGAAGAAACGAACCAGAACTATAGATGCAAGCAATCCAACAGAATGCAAGAGATGGAAGAAAGAATCTCTGCAGGGAACAATTCAATAGTGGAAATAGAGTCATCAGTCAAAGAAAACACTGAAACCAAAAAAGTCACAATACAAAAACGTCCAGGAAATTTGGGACACCATGAAAAGACTAATCCTGAGAATAATCAGAATTAAAGAAAGAGAAGAATACCACCTCAAAGGCACAGAAAATATATTCAATAAAATCATGGAAGAAAACTTTCCTAACTTGAAGAAAGAAATGCCTATAAAGATACAAGAAGCTTACAGAACACTAAATAGACTAGAATCACTCCAAATATCTGCTTACCATATAATAATCAAGCCACTAAACCTACAGAACAGAGAAAAAAATACTAAGAACTGCAAAGAATAAAGGCCAAATTACCTATAAAAGCAGACCCATCAAAACAACATGAGCTTATTCAATGGAAACAATGAAAGCAAGAAGGTCCTGGTCACAATGTTATACAGACACTAAAAGAGCATGGCTGCCAATCCAGACTACTATACCCAGCAAAAATATCAATCACCATAGATGGAGTAAATAAGATATTTTATGAAAAAACCATATTTAAACAATACCTATCCGCAAATCTAGCCCTACTGAATGCACTACAGGGAAAACTCCAAGCTAAGGAAATCAGATGCAACCCATGAAACCACAAGCAATCAATAATCCCACAGAAGAAAATCTCAAAGAAGGGAAACATACACATGCTACCACAAAAAATAACAGAAAATAACAATCATTGGTTATTAACATCCCTTAATATCAATGGACTCAATTCACCTATAAAAAGACACACCCTAACATGCTGGATACAAAAACAGAAGCTATTCTTCTGCTGCATACAAAAAAAATTACATTAACTTCAAAGCAGTTACAGGCTCAGAGTGAAGGGTTTGGGAAAAACTCTCCAATCAAATGCTCCTAAGAAACAAGCTGGTGTAGACATTCTAATATCTAACAGAATAGACTTCAAACTAATATCAATCAAAAGAGACCAGGACAGACATTACTTATTCATCTCAGGAAAAATCCCACCAAGATGACGTCTCAATCCTGAATATTTATACTCCCAACACAAGAACCCCTACATATGTAAAACAAACAAACAAACAAAAACACTGCTAAAGCTTTTATTTGACTACTTCCCATGGTATCTGCCGTTCCCTGCTGATGATTCTCCTGTCTCTGATTCCCAGAGCTCTGATTGCAGATGTACCCACATCAACTGGATAATTAAATGGCTGCTGTTGATCCTTATATGTCCTCATGACTCACACCGGGCAACAGACATACTGAGTATTTTCTTACCTCTAAAGACTATTATTTTATTCCTGTTACAGTTTCACAGACCATAAGCAAACAGGGATAATCTGAGGAACTGCCCTTCACCATGTGATCTAAAATTGGAGAATTTAGATAGACCTTAGCAATCTGTAAAGGAAGAAAAGTAAGATTCCAGTATTTAAAAGGAAATTGATGGATCTGTGAGGACTTTATTTTTTTATTAAACTTTATTAGATAATAGATGTAGAGAAGTAAACACATAGCAATGGTCTATAAGTTCATTACAGATTGCACATGACTCATGTGGTGAGTCACACTTTTTCTCTCTGTACAAGGAACTTGAAGCCTATGACTATACAATACACTGTTTCCTGCTTGATGTGATGTAGGAAACAGCCAGCACATGTACAGTGTCAGAAACTGAGACACTTAACACTGATCTCAAGGAGAGGAGATGCAAGAAACATTCATAGAAAGGGATATGTGCCACTTGCCTCTCCACATCTGCTCTGTGTGTTGGTGACCTTGGTCTTCTCTGGTATAAATGTTTCACATGCATTTAAGTATATTAAGCAGGAAGCATTGCCCTAGACATATAGAAATTTGAATGGACATGATAGGAAACAGAAATTAGAGAGATGTAAGCAGAATATATATAGTTTGTCTTGGGCCTCAAGGTACTAAATTCTAATAGTGTTTTGTTCAGACTATCACAGCATAAGCTTTCTTCTTTCTTCTGATTATTCTGCAGGATCTAATTTGTGGCAGGAAGTGACTCAGGTCAGCCAACTGCAAGCATCCAGGAGAGGGAAGAAGTTACCCTGGACTGTTCATATGAGACAAGTCAGAACTTATACCATCTTTTTGATACAAGCAGCTTCTTAGTGGAGAGATGATTTTCCTTATTCACGAAAATTCTTATTCTACTAAGACTGAGAGGAGTGACCGCTACTCTATCACCTTCTAGAAGTCAGCCAAGTCCATCCGTCTTGTCATTTCAGCCTCACAGCTGGAAGATTCAGTGAAGTATTTCTTTGTGCTCTGAGAACAGACTCACAATGTTTGAAATGACAGCACAAGCTGAACAAAACCTGGAACTCCTTAAACATAGCATCTCTCATGTGATGAGAAGCACAGCTGCACACCCAGACAAGAAGTTCTTACCCCTCTATCCATGACTTCTTTAACTGTGTTCTGCACCAGAAGTGTGTTTGTAAGTAAAACCTCATTCTATGAAATTTAGAAACCATTATGTGGAAGCCCTATGAAATTATTGGTGGTAACTGGTGACTGATATGGATGTCTTCCTGTACACCATGAATATGCTTTATTATTGGTTAGTAAAAGAAGTGCTTGGGCCTATGGCAAGGCATCTTAGAAGCAGATAGAAAAATCCAAGCATAGATAAAGGGGAAAGAGGGCACAGTCAGAAAAAAATGTTGTAAGCTGCCACACAGGGAAGCAAGATGTAAAAAAATACAGGTAAGCCACAAGCCACATAGCAATACACAGATTAATGAAGATGGGCTAAGTTGTAAGAGCTAGCAAGTAATGAGCCTGAGCCATAAGCCAAATAGCTTGTAATTAATATAAGCCTTTGTATGATTATTTGCAGCTAAGAGACTGCAGGACAATAAATCTGAACCCCAGCCAAAAAAAAAAAAAGATTAGTTGCATGATGGTAGTACATGTCTACTGGGACTTGGAAAATAGAGTGAGCTCCAGAAAGTAATTGGAATCTATACAAACAAACCTCCCATATCTCCTCAATCTTCCTCATTCTGGGGAAGTTCAGAAGAAGCCATCCTATTTGCCAAGATGCTACACCCAGACTTGACCCAAGATAAAGAAAAGCTATAGAATCAATTATCAGAGTGTTAAAAAAATAAACTAAGCTGGAACCTCATTGACACCATATTGCCTGGGACCTGAATCTTCAGAACTATATAAAAATAACTACATCACACCTGTTTCTCAAGTCTTTTACAATTTTTTTAAATATAAATATTTAACCTACAAACACAGCAACACAGGGAAAGAAATTTTGGAAAATGTGTTTTCAGTTATGCTTTAAAAATTAAAAAAAAAATACCATATATGTAACAAGTCTGGTGCTCATGGAGGCCAGAGAGGGGCATTGGATTCCCTGAAATTGGAGGTATTGGAGAATGTGAGTTACCATGAAAACCAGTCTTAATTTGAGTAAGTCTCCTTATATCCTAGATTTGTATCCTTTTACTTGTGGCCTGCTGTACTTAAGTAGGGTTTCTTCCGTGAGCATGGACCTGGGCAGGTAACAAACAAAGCTGACCTCCCCCAAAATGCTGCTACTAAGACGCTGTTTTTGACTCTGCTCATCTTTTATCTGTAAGAACTGAAACCTTAAATCCTTTATATACAGCTCATGCTTGTACCAAGGGTCTTGTGAGACTATGGGAAACAGCCTTGATACAGGTTAAACTGTAGGCTGCAAGCCTAACATTTTATAGATTAAGCCCATATGACACTCTGTGAAACACACTTGAGAGACACAACTAAGAGGCTATTTTTGACTCTGCTTCTGTATTCACAACCCCTGTTTTAGGCTTTATGTGGATGTATATGCCCCATGTTGGGAAGCCATTTATAGCCAGAAGTTTTTAGCCTGTTCAGCCCAATATCCAGTCCCACAGTACAGCAGCTGCTTAGCCCCAAATAATCACACAAAGGCTTATATTAATTGCCAACTGATTGGCTTATGGCTTAGGCTTATTACCTGCTAGTTCTTACAACTTAACTCAGTCTTATTAATCTATCTTGTCATGTGGCTAGAGATTTTACCTGTGTTCCAATACAACTTGCTCTCTTGGGCAGTAGCTGGAAGGTCTCTGAGTGACTCTACCCTCCTTCCTCTTTATCTACACTTGCATTTTCTGCCTGCCTACAAGCTGCTTGGCCATGGTCCAAAATAATCCCTTTATTATTCGATGGTAATTCACAGCATAAAGAAAGATATTCCACACTAGGCAACCACATACTATGACATCCATCCAAACTCAAAATGCTCTAGTAGTGGAAACCAAAGGGAATAGAACAGCCAAAATGTCAGGAAAAGACATAGTGTTTTCCTTTGAAAGAATATGACTGAGCACATATGGGAGTCAAGTAAGTATAAGAACAATGTAAGAGACTCAACTCAGAATCTTGAGAAATAAAATATCAAAGCGAACAAAATAGCTAGTAACTTGAAATTTTTTAAAAAAGAAATGGAGGAAAGTTTTGGCAAGAAAATTAAGACTCCCCAAATGAACTAATCATCATTGTTAGAAAAGGAGGGATCAACCAATTAAATAACAAACAGTGGGAGGCACCATCAACACACAAGTCCAGGCAGGACAATTAACTTTAAATACGACAGAAAAGGTTAAGACAGCCATACAGTTACAAAAATATATAGAAAAATGATGAATAATTCTCAAACTTCCAAGAACTGTGGGACACAGTCAAGAGATCAAACCCTAGAATCCATGGGGCAAAAGAAGGGACTGAGGAAAAGTCTGAAGACAGACAGTTCATTCAATCAAATGATAGCAGAACCAAGCCCAGTGACAAAGATAAAGACCAGAGGAAAGACCATCAAAATTTAGACAGACATGAGCATAGAAGAACCTGTCCACAAACAACAAGGGAATGATGTTAAGAACTATAAGAAAAAACATCAATCTACATTCAAACCAGAGACACCAGAAAAGATGAGATCACTCTAAAAGCCAAAAAAGTATGCTATGATATATTTTTAAGAACTGAAAGTAAATAACTATCCAAAAAGATTGCTACTTGGCAAGTGATCTGTTCAATTTGACAGTGAAATAAAAACATTTCAAGAAAAACACAAATCAAAACAATCCATAAAACTAGCCAACACTGCAGAAAACCCTTGGTGGAACTCTATAAATGAAAAAAATAAAGACGGTCTCGCACATAAGGACAGAAATAGAATGCATTTTATGTGAGAAAGGGATGAAAGGAGGAGTGTTGGAAAGGAATCCACTATCTTCATTGCAGCAACCAAAAAATTACTAATATGAACACAGAAGGAAGGGAAGAGAACCATTGAGCCACACAACTGAAACATCAACCAACAAAATCATGGCAGAATGCAAGCTGCTATTAATAATAAAGTTAATAGCAAATGGTTTCTTCAGTCTTTTCAATACTCAATGATACCACTCAGACAAACACCCAAGGAATTCTCAATTATACCATAAGGACACTTGCTTAGTTATGTTTCTAGAAGCATTATTCATAATAGCTAGAACCTAGAAACAACCTAGATGCCCCTCAACCAAAAATGATACAATTACACAATAGAGTACTATGCAGCAGAAAAAAAAAAAAGACATGCTTAAATTTTCAGGCAAATGGATAGAGCTAGAAAATATCATACTGAGTGAAGTAACCCAGACTCAGAAAGGCAAACATAGTATGCACACATTCATAAGTGGATACTAGATATAAAACAAAGGATTACTAGACTGCAACCCATAACTCCCGAGAAGCTAGCTAAAAAGGAAGACCCTAAGAGGGATGCATGAATCTTCCTGGGAAGGGAAAATAGATGAGATCTCCTGAGTAAGCTGAGGGCAAAGGGGACAATAGTGGGAAAAGGTTAAGGGATGAGAAGATAAGGAATGAGATGTTTTAGCTGGAACCGGGACAGACTAAGAGAGCAATGAAGAGCATATCTTGAGAGAGGGAGACATCATGAAGTTAGGAAGAGACCTAATGCTAAGGAAGTTCCCAGGAATCCACAAGATGACCCCAATGTAGACTGCTAGCAATAGTGGAGAGGGTGCATAAACTGGCCTATTCTGGTAATCAGATTGGCGAATACCCTGTCATCAGAGGGCCTTCATCCCGTAACTGAGGGAAGCAGATACAAAGATTCACAGACAAGCACCAGGGTGAACTCTGGGAGTCCAGTCAAAGAGAGGGAGGAGAAATTATGTGAGGGGTTGGGGAATTGGGGTGAGGATCATGATGGAGATATCTACAGGGACAATTGAACCAAGATAATGGGAACTCACAAACTTTGAACAAGCAGCTGTGGAGGCTGTATGGGACCACACTAGGCCCTCTGCATACAGGAGACAGTTGTGTAGCTTGGTCATCTGCAAATAGACATAGTTTGACTTCTACTTTTCCAAATTGTATACCTTTAATCTCCTTTTGTTCTCTTATTGCTTTAGCTAAAACTTTGAGAACTATGTTGAATAGATAAGGGGAGAGGGTACAGCCTTGTATAGTTACTGATTTTAATGAGATTGCTTAGAGTTATTCTCCATTTAGTTTGATGTTGGCATTCAGCTTTTTGTATATTGCCTTTATTATATTATTAATTATATTATATATATTATATCATCACCTGTATTACTTATATCTCCAGGAATTTTATCCTAAAGGAGTGTTGGATTTTGTCAAAGGCTTTTTCAGTATCTAAGGAAATGATCATTTTTTTTCCTTAAATTTGTTTATATGATGGATGACATTTACAGTTTTCCATCCCTGCATTTCTGGGATGAAGCCTACTTGATTATGGTGAGTAGCATTTTTTATGTTGTTGTACTCAGTTTGTCAGAATTATGTTGAGAAGTTTTGCATCAATATTCATGAGGGAAATTGGTCTGTAATTCTCTTTCTTTGTTGCATCTTTGAGTGGCTTGAGTATCAGGTTTATTTTGGCTTCATAAAAAAAGTTTGGCAATATTCCTTTGGTTACTACTGTATGGAATAGTTTGAAGAGTATTGGTATTAGTTCTTTTTTGAATGTCTGATAGAACTCTACACTGAAACCATCTAGGCCTGGGTTTTTTTATTCAGGAGACTTTTAATGACAACTTCAATTTCCTTTGGAGTTATAGGACTGTTTATGTCTTTAATCTGATCTTGATTTAATTTTGCAAAATGGTACCTGTCCAAAACACTGTTCATTTCTTCTAGATTTTCCATTTTAGTGGAGTATATATTTTCAAAGTATGACTTGATAATTATCTGGATTTTCTGGGGGTCTGTTATAATGTCCCCCTTTTCATTTCTGATTTTGTTGATTTGGATACACTTTCTCTGCTTTTTGGTTAGTTTGGATAAGAGTTTATCTATCCTGTTGACTTTCTCAAAGAACCAACTCTTTGATTCATTGATTTTTTTTGTATTGTTCTTTTTGTTTCAATTGTATTGATTTCACTCTAAGTTTGATTATTTCCTCCCATCTACTCCTTCTAGGTGAGTTTGCTTGTAATTGTTCTAGGATTTTCAGCTGCGCTGATCGTTTTTTTTTTTTTTTTTTTGTGCAGGATTTCTCTAGTTTTTTCATGTAGGCATCTAGGGCTATGAATTTCCTCTTAAGACTGATTTCATTGTATCCCATAAGTTTGGGTATGTCGTGAATTTATTTTTGTTCAATTCTAGGAAGTCTTTGATTTCTTTCTTAATTTCTTCCTTCACTAAGAGGTGGTTCATTTGAATGACATTTAGTTTCCATGAGTTGGGAGGCTTTCTGTGATTCTTGATGTTGTTGAACTCTAACTTTAGACCATGGTGATCTCATATGGTACAAGGAGTTATATTTATTTTTTGTACCTTTTGATATTTGCTTTATGACCTAGTGTGTGGTCAATTTTACAGAAATTTCCATAGGTTATAGAAAAACATGTATATTCCTTTTTGTTTGGGTGGTGGATTTGGTATGTATCTACTAAGTCCATTTGGGTCATAACTTCTGCTAGATCCCTTATTTCTCTGTTGAGTTTCTGTGTGGTTGAATGCTCATTACTAAAATGAAGTAAAATATAGAGTATATAAAAAGTTTATGAAACCTGTAAGAAAAGAAATAGTCAATAAGAGTAACACTTAAGTATTTTACAAATCATTCTTAATATATAAGCATATAAAACACACAGCATTACTTTTTATTAGAAAGATTTTTGTTAAGGAAATGGAATTCCAGACCAGCAATAGTGCACCATCTGTGTTCTTCTGATCATTCAGAGAATTTTACTCCTTGAAAATAACGTTCTAGCACCTTCCAAATGTGAAAAAGAAAAGTAATTATTTTTTAAATTTCTATTTAGAAGACTACACAGGACCAGCTGAGCCTCTGGACACATAATTGATTAGGAGGTGAGTGTCATCCTGTCCCTAAGGCCAAGTGAATACCTTAGTACTCTCTGATCCTCTGCTCAGGGACACACACACACACACACACACACACACACACACACACACACACACACCAAAGACACCCAGCTCCATTTTAAACCAAAGAAAGCTGGGACATTGCCCCCCAAAGCCAAGTTCTAGCAAAACATGGCAGGAATAACGTCCCATAGGCCACCTCCTGCCCAAACCACAATCGACATCATCACACTGCTACAACACTGGAGCAGCCAAACCTCTTGACACACAGCTAAGTGTCAACTAAGAACAACCCCTGCAACAATGGGAGACACACAGCTCCTTGGCTTACAGCAATAAGAGCCAAATTAGAGTAGTCCCTGTAATTTTTGGAGACACACAGCCCACAACTGACTAAGAGCCAACCAAGAGCTGATCAAGAGTGAACTGAGAAAGCAATGGGCAGACCCCAGTGCAAGAATACATACAACAATACAAAGATCAACAAGACACCACCAGAAGAAGCAGATCGTTCTACAGTATTAAAACCTGAACATAACAATGAAGAAGAAATAGAAGGACAAGACCTTAAAAACAGCTTTATGAAGCTAATAGAAGCTTTAAAAGAGGATATAAGAAAAACTCCCTTAAAGAAATAGAGAAATATCTTAAATACTGTTATGGTTTTTTTTTAATAGTACCCAGGGTAATGATGAACCTTTGAAAGAGTAGAGGAAAAGATATGTATGGACAGGAAAGCATAAGCAGGTCCCTTAGACAGAAGCTTCTGGTTCCTAGAAGACATGTGAAGAGAACTATCTGGAAGTTAAGGGAGTCATTATTTAAACAGGAGCAACAAAGGAAAGAGGAGGACCCAGAGGACCACAAAAGACTCAGCAAAGATTCAGTTTTGAGAATACCCAGCCTTTAGGTATCCCCTATTCCAAAAGAATAAAGCTTTTCTTTCTTCTCTGAGGTTCATCTTCTGTCTTTCCCTGATATACAGGTCTTTGTTTGTCATAAAGAATGTACTGTGTAAACTCTAGTTGACCACCAGTATTACTGTTATACCTCTATGGCAAAAACTCTACTTGGTCTTATAATAAACCTATAGCTAGATATTGGGGAAAAGCTGAATGATCGGAGAGACCAAGAAACATGTCACAGCCACTTGTCATCCAGCCACTCTTCATGAATGCTCAGCCTAAAGGGAAGGAAGGAGGTCGAAGGCAAAGATCTGGACTCTTGCCTCCTCCTGCCTTATCTTTCTTTCTCTGCCCAGGTATCTCACTTCCTGTTTCAAATTCTCTAGTACTGAAATTAAAGGTCTGTGCCACCCCCTCCTGGCTTTTTTTGGTCTTGAAATCACAGAGAGTCAAATGGATCTCTCTTTTACCACTGCCTGACCTCTATGGCTAACTCTGTGGGTAGCTCTGTCCTCTGCTTTTCAGAAAAACTTATTAGATATACAGTATATCACCATATGTCCTAATCTCTTTTGTCCTCATTCTGGCTCCCTGACTCCTTCTTTGGGTCATCTTCTGATTTTATGTCACCTGTATTCTGATACTGCATAATTTCCTCCTTCTTTTTCCCTTTTCAGCCTTCCACTGAGATTTCTTTTCCTTGCTCTTGGTCCTTTTCAAATTCTATATTCAATGACATTTCTCCACTTATATATGTCTCTAAAAACATTATCTAAAACCTGTCCATGAGAAAAAACATGCAAAATTTTTCTTTCTGAGACTCAACAGGAAGGAGTTTCTGACGGAACTTCTGCCACCAAGGTACTCAGTGACATATTTTGGTATTTGAGCTGAGCTCCTGGATGCCTTCTAGTGTTTATGAATTAAATTATGAGAATGCCCACTGGTGGTA
Source organism: Sigmodon hispidus (assembly GCA_004025045.1). Lineage (NCBI taxonomy): Eukaryota > Metazoa > Chordata > Mammalia > Rodentia > Cricetidae > Sigmodon > Sigmodon hispidus. The sequence goes on from PVIH01020544.1 coordinate 14,130, forward strand.
GCAGCAGCTATCCCTGCTGATCTGGAGTTAGAGTTCTATGATCATCATGCCAGGCAGGATTCGAGCAGACAATTGTGGTGTTTGATCTACAGCTATTAGATATTCCCATGATTCATGTGGGAGTGCCAAATGTGATTCATGGGCATTTGGTGCTGAAGAGCAAAGAAGTGCTAAGATATGAAACTTAGCCTTCTTGTCCAAAGTGACCCATTTTTCTTTGCTAAGTGAAAGTTGTGTCTACATTCTGCCACACTTTATACTCCAAAAATATACTCATGAAAAAGAAACCACTGTAGGAAACATGGAATCGTGAGCTCTTGTTACCTCTTACCCTGCTTCTGCCCTTCCAACATAATACAAGATTTTCCCATAGGCAGTAAGACATGTGATGTACCACAGAATTCCGGGGGAAACTGAATGTTGTCATAGGATGCACTGCCAAGTGAACCTCAGAAGACTCCATGAGCTTTGTCTTTCCAGAATGTGCCTGCTAGTCTTTAATGGAAGATATGTTAAGCAGACACAACAAGTGTCTGAGGCAGGGGAGCTACTGTGCTGTGTGATTTCCATGTGATTTTTTGTTCAGTGCTTGGTGAACATGCCAAAGTCCTTGAATCTTCCCTCCATGATCAACAAAGCAACATTCCAAAGACTAGAGCTTGGGTTGAAGTTCTGGACCTTTCACTTATTAGCTGAAGGGAATTTGGCAAAGTGACTCACAATTTTCCTATTGATTTCTGCATTCTTACATGTGATTATTGGTAGTATCTACTGTGAAGCTGACTATGATGGAGCTATATAATGCTGACTGCCAATGCTTATTATGAGCCCATGCCAAAAAAAAGTACAATGTTATTTACAGAAATGGAAATGTTATGTGTTAGGAAATGAATACCTTGCCTAGTGCCACAAAGTGCCTGTCACAGCAGAGCTTTCTTTGATCTCCTTTTTAGAGACTGACTATCACCCCTCACTGAAAACTGGTTTGATGTTTTAATGAATGACACCCATGTGCTTGCCTGCATTCCTGTTTGCTAATCTGTTTAGTAGAATTCCCATAGGATAAGAGATTAAAATTACTGATAAAATCTAATTTTTAAGTCAATATGCTCAATATTGTGTTTCTCACTAGCATTTTCATCCAAATACATTATTATTTGCTCATATTCACCTCATCACCTTTTTTTCCAAACCAACTTCTGACAGTCTTCTCTTCCTCCAATATTCCCAAGCTACATTCTTCTCTTTCCTCTCCCTTTTTTTCTCTCTATCCATGCATTTATATATAATGTATAAGCAACCTACTGAGTCCATTTAGTACTGTCTGTACATACATGTGTGCAGGCCTGAGAAGCTGAGATTAGAAAATCTATGTAGGAGGTTGTCCCTAGAAGAAACTGATTCTATCTCTGTGACTTGATCTCTGACCACAGGTTTCATCACCTTCATCTTCAGTCTGAACCATGAGTGCTCTCCCTTTATCATGATGGTATTCCAACTGTTGTGATCACAATGTTAGCTTTGCTCAGGCAACCATATTTCTGGGTTTTATGGGTGCATTTCTCTTGTTATTTCTAGAGGAACCCATCAAGCAGCAGACATTCTAGACCTCTGGCTCTTACAACCTTTCTTTCACCTCTGCTGTGATTCTCTTGGGCCTTAGGTAAAGGGGTGGCATTGTAGATGTGTCAGTTAGATTTTGCAGCACAGAGTCATATACTCTGATTTTTGACCAGTTGTGAGTTCCTAACACATTGGGAAGAATAATGTACATAGATTTGCCTTGATTGTTCTTAGGTGTAGGTAGGTCCAGCCCACTATGGGCCAGACCATCTCTAAGCAAGTGGTTATAAATTGTACAAGAAGGCTAGATGAGCAGAAGTGACCATAAACAAGATAGTAAGCCACATTCTCCTTCCTGTAAAGTGCATTCCTTCACCAGAGGTAATTCTGAATAGAATAAAAAGCAGTCCTGATTTCAAATTTCTACATTGATTCCCTCAGTGATGGACTGTGATTTGGCATCATAAGCCAAAGGAGTCTTTTTCTATTTCAATTTGAGTATGTAGAGATATTAGCCAAAGCAACAGAAGGAAACTACTAAGATGACAAGTCCAATAAATGTTCCCAGTATGTGTATGTGTGTGGGCCATCCACTGAAGTATGGGGAACTTACAAATGTCTACACTGTCCTCTTCCTATAAATCAGTCATTCTCTTCTGCATGAAGTAGGGCTCGTAGAGTACTCCCCATTTGTGTGAGAATTTATCTGGCTTAGTCCCATGTAATTCTCATGTGACCTCATAGATCAGTTGAGGCAGACCACCAAATTATCACTTGTTATTTGCATTTTTATTGGTTGTAGTTATTATTTGATAAGGGGTAAGGGCTGCACTTATCTATGGGTACAATGATAAATATTTAGAAAGTACTTAGGGATTATGATGGTTTAGTAAGTTGGTGGCTGTAGTTCTCTTCAAGATACCTGACCTCACCAGCCCTGAGTAGTTAGTTTGCTATGTTCTCAGTCAGGCATGATTTTCCTCTTATACTTGTTTCTGATGTCTAATTAGAGAGCTGTTGGTTGTCACCAATATATGAGTACCACTATTGCATTTTAAGTTTCACACACAATATTGTTCACTGTAGTTTAAAGGCATAACAGCTGGGAAGGATAGTTGGCTGCTTCTCACCCTTGCAAACTTGTATGTCACAATCTGATGCCATGGAAGTTAGTGATCAGACAGAAATAATTCAAGTTAAATCAAACTGAGATCTTTTTGGTTCTCATTTTAAAATATATAATTCATCAGCAATAGAGAATCAGTGATATTTCTAGAATACAAATAAGGTCAAGAGTAATAGTCTATAATGTTTTAGGAGTTTTTGAAATCTCCTGAGCAACAACTTGAATGAGAAATTCCTGTGACTGACAATGAGGATTTTTATTTTGTTTTTGTTTTTTGTTTTGTTTTTAGATATCTATGGCTCTTGGGAGAAGTACTGTAGACAGAAATGTTTTCATAGATGGAAACATTGCATTTAAACCATGGATATGTAGATATACACACATATACCTATACTTATGTGTTTTTATGTAATCTTAGATGAATAGATAATAAGATAATTCCTTGAAAATTTTAAAAACATAGTTACTATAATTTTTCCCTCTCTGTCTCTCCTTTTCTATGTTGACCTCCTTGCTCTCTCCAAAGTTTTCCTATTTCTCCCATTAAATTAAGCTTTCCTTGTTCCCCAACCACATGTTTCCTTTTGTATCTTTTTGGCATCTGTGCTTACATCAGGAATTTCTATCTGAAGATCTGAAGTCAGGAAGGTCTACAAAAATTTTCATTGGAATTAGGAGTTCAGTGGCAGAATATGTTTTATTTGTCTTTCTGGTTTTTGATCAACTTACTCAAAATAATTTTTTTCTAGCTCCAGTGACCTACCAGCAAAGTTTATGATGCTGTTTTTCTCAACATTGACAAATATCCCATGGTGTGGTGCCACATTCTCATTGTCCATTTATCAATTAAAGGACATTTAGGTTGTTCCCATTTCCTAGCTACTGTAAGTAGAGCAGCAATGGTCACAGCTAAGCAACTGTCTGTGGAGTACAATGTAGGGTACTTTGGAGAATACTAAGAAGTGGCAGAGCTGGGTCCTGTGGTAGACTTATCTCTAGTGTTTAAAGATTGTCCACACCGATTTCCACAGTAGCTGCACCAATTTGCATTGTCCAGAGAGTGTAAATGGCACCTATTCCCCACACAATGTCCCCAGCCTTTGTAGTCAGATGTTGTTGATTTTGCATACTCCAACTGGGGTGAGGTAAAATCTCAAAGTAGTTTTAATTTGCATTTTTCTAATAATAAGGATGATGAACAATTCTGAGGGGGTTTTTTTTAGATATTTTTTTTCTTTCCTCTAAGAACTCCATCTAGACAGTCTTGTCTGCTGACCCATACACATTTCCTTCACTAGGAAGTGATGGAGTGAAAGGCTGGTTTCAAGAGACTGGTGGAGATGACCTGAAGTGACTTTTGTTGACACTGTCAGCCCACTAGGGGGCACTGCAGGGTTCCTAGAAATGACTTTTTCTTGAGTTGCCTAGAAGTTTGAAGAGCTGAGAAGAGACACAGGCAAACAACCCATAAAGCAAGGAATAGGAATGATGGAGTGGAGTTATTTAAGTGTTTAGCTCTCAGTCATTCTATATAAAACCACAGATATCTAGAGCCTGTTCACTGGATCTTACGTGTTTATAAATCTATTTTTAAAACACTTCTCTGTATTTGTGTAAACAAAATAGAATCTCACTGGGAATTATGAGGATGGAAACTTAAGAGGATGTTCACTGCTTTCATTTTTCAAACTTTTATTTTAAAAATTTTCAAATTCAAAAAATTGGAAATTATTCTAATATCCCTTATAATATATGTAATATATGTGATATCTATCTGCCCACCTACCTATCTATCTATCCCCTAGCCAGAAAGAAAAAGAATAACTACTTAAGAAAAGAGCTAGGAACTATAAGGTATGAAAAAGTTGAAGGAAAGAGGCTCACTGAACTTGAGCAGGCATTCACAGCCTAGTCAGAACCAGCTGCAGCTTCCTGCACAGCTATGGGGAAAAGCTGTGTAAACATGGGCATGCCTCATTTTCCTTACAACCAGTAAAACTGTCATTGGGAACATATTCTATGCACACGATGATTTGATAATTTCAAGAATTTTTTTTATTCCTTATAGTGAATTGAATGCTGATTTGTCCCACTGTGTAATATAAGGTGCCAGGACTTTCTCACTGGGTACATTAACTACACTTAAGGGTGGTCCCAATCCCAGTAGTAGATGACCAGAGCTGAATGAACCCAATGTTGCTTTTTATTGTATTGCTTAGGGTTTTTTTTTTTGTCTTATTGTTCTTTTGTCTATATTTCATATCTACATGGCTTGTGTTTTATGGGGTTTGGATGTGAATATTCCTTTTTGTTATTATTTTTTTAGTTCTTGTGTGTTTGGTTGCCCTGTGTTTCCAAGAGAGAAAGTGGGGGGGGGGGAGAGAGTTAAAGGGCATTGCTGGTGGGTACTGAGATAGAAAAGATCATGGGGAGCTGGGAGATGGGAGACCTTAATCAGAACATATTGTATAAAATTCTATTGCAAAAAAAGTTTTAAAAATCTTGCAAGGATTCTGCAAGGCTCTTCTAATTCATTGGAGCCAGTCAGTTTTCATATCATCATTCTTCATTTATGTATTCGCTTCTTCGTACATTTTCTCCCAAACCTCCCTTATATAATTTGTTACATTAGAATTATAGTATCCTGGGATCTACATAATCGCCCTTCACAGTTGTGGACCAATTACCATGCAGAGCCATGAGATGACATGGGTGGGGTGTCTGTTCAGATGAAAGAGGAAGCTAGGTGATTCAGAGAGAACCTGTGTGTAGTGCAAGTGTGTCTGGGCACTAGACTTGGCTAGAGAGAAGACACCCCAGAAACTGGACAAGGGCCATGGAGAGGAACCTGGGAGCTGTGCTGGGGATTCTGTGGGTGCAGATTTGCTGTGAGTTGTTCTAAACCAAGTTGCTTTAGGGATTCTGCAGAAACTTTAGCAGTGAAAGGGGAATGAGACAAAACCAAAGCTGCCGTGAAGGAATCTCCATCATGTCCCCTGGGATACTTGACAGTGTAAGTGCAACCTCTCAGTGATTCCGGTTTTCTTCTGTTTCCAAGCAGGGGTGAGAGGAGGTGAGGTGGAGCAGAGTCCTTCAGTCCTGAGTCTCCATGAGGGAACCAGTTCTACTCTGACCTGCAAATTTTCTACTTCCATGAGAAGTGTGCAGTGGTTCCAACAGAATCCCGGGGGCAGCCTCATTAATCTGTTTTATTTGACTCCGGGAACAAAGGAGAATGGGAGATTAAAGTCAAAATTCGATTCTAAGGAGCGCTACAGCACCCTGAACATCAGCAATGCCCAGGTGGAGGACTCAGGCACCTACTTCTGTGCTGCAGAGGCACAGTGCTCCCTGTAAGCCTGCAACCTGGCCCCAAACTGTAGCTGGGTGTGTAGCTACAGCCTGGAGGCTTTTCACAGATGTTGATTTATCAGATCTCCACCAATTACAAAGGAGGTTCGAGGAAACACAGAAATATCACAGAAGAAATTCACACTTAAATTTAGATTGACATGACACTAACTTGGAGAATCTTAAATGTTCAGAAATATCAGGCTGCATGCTAAAATCCATACTTTGTTTTATTGAATCCTTATGCTAATGTCTTGAAATATAAACCCCTTCAAACATTCCTGAATTATTTGTGTCATTTCTCCAATTTGGAGACTTTGAGCAACTGTTTCCATCCTTTGTTTAGAGAGAATGGGACAGCGCATCTAGCTAATCTGCTCAGTATGAAGTTGATTAAAGAATTAAATTTGAAGATCTAATAAACTAAGTTGTAGGAACACAAGATAAGCAAATCTTACTAACACATTAAGGCGTCATTTCTACAATGTCTTGATATTTATAAAAACAATGCATTTAATTGTACATTGTAAAATGAATATTTTACATAAAATGATTAGAGCCAAAAGATAAATGTCAAACTGGAGAGATTATTCGCAATTTATATTACAATAATATTTTAAGCAATTGATTCTAGCAAATATTTACATATCTACAATGCTCATAACTTCTCATTAAAACATTACTTTCCAAAGTAAAAGTGGAACCATCGTAAAGGTCACACAATAGGAGACTAATTAATTGTACAATTATTAAATGTGATCCAAAAAAATGATGTTTCCCAAGGGTTGGCAGATTATATTTCACAGTTGAAAAAAATCTGACCTATAAGTTGTCTCTGTGAGGAAACATGAATCAACCATGCTTCCTCATTTATGAATTGTCTGCTTTCATGTTGAAACAGAAGCTTAGTGTTTACAATAGTGACTGTGTTGGCTAAAATATTTACTTACTAGAGCTTCACAAATTAACTGATCCCTTTATGATCCATTTAGCTTCATCATCAGTGTAACAACTTTTGTTTCAAATAGAGATGAACTGAGTTTCCCAGATAATAAGCAATTCCTAATTGTCGCTAATGTTCCTATGAGCGTGGCTAGAAGTGGTGATACTGAATGACAGTATCTACAGTAGAAATTAGTGATAGGGAGCAATTCTTATAAGTCTGCCTTTATATGTTATTTGGCCTTTTCCCTTTGCAGTATTTAATATTCTTTTCATTTTCTGTGTGTTTAGAGTATTATGTGTCAAGGAAACTTCCTTTTCTGGTCCAAACTATTTGCTCTGTAAGCTTCTTGTACCTTTCTAGGCATGCCCTTACCTCCACACATATCTAGGTCCTGACCTTCTTTCTCTCTTTTTCAAAAAACAGAGAAGTAAAGAAGTAAACATATCAGAATAGAATAAACAGAAAAAGAAAACAAGTAAAAATTATTTGAATCTCATGTGCATGCAAAGACACATGCAGTTCTGGGTCCAGGATAGATCTGTGGTGCTTGTCCCCAGACACTCCTTAGCAGATGGGACTAAGATTTAGCTGTGAGGGGCTCCTCCAGCTGCTACTAAAAGATGGGCATTGCATAGCCTCCACGCCTCCAGGGCATCAGCAGAGAAGGACTGAGGACTTTGAAATCCAGACTCAGACTCTGCCCAGAGGTGAGGTGAGGTTAGCAGGCTACAGCCCCTGAATCTCTCTCAGGGAAAGTTGTGTTCCAGGACCAGGATACGTCTGTGGTGCTTGACCCCAGAAAATCCTTAGCAGACAAGACTAGGGTTTGGCTGTGAGGGACTCCTCCAGCCACTCCTGAGGGGACATTGCAGGGCCAGCCACACTGCCAGGGCAAACTGCATCATAAGAGAAAAACTGAGGACTTGAAATTCAGATCCCCTTCCCAGAGCAGAGTCAGAGATTGAGCAGACCTCTTCGTCAGAGGAGATAGGAGACAAACAAGCCCTCTAGCCACAACTGACTAGGAGCTGACTAAGTGTGTACCACTGAAGCCATAGGCAGACGTCAGTGCAAAAATACATATAATGATATAAAGAACAAGGCAACAGCAGAACAAACTGGTGGTTCTACAACTACAAGACCTGAACAGAGTAATGAAGAAGAAATAGAAAGAAACAATACCAAAAACACCTTTATGAAGATCATTGAAGCCTTCAAAGAAGAAATGAAAAATTCTCTTAAAGAAACAGGAGAAAATACAAACAAAAAAAATGGAAGAGATAAACAAATTCTTGAAAGAAAACCAAGAAAAGGTAAACCAAAAAATGAAAGAAACAATCCATGACATAAATACTAAAATAGAAGCAATAAAAAGGCACAAAATGAAGCAAAGATGGAAATAGAAAGCCTAAAGAAAAGAGATGGAACTGCAGATACAAGCATAACCAACAGAATCCAAGAGATTGAAGAGAGAATCTCTGAAGTAGAAAACTCAGTAGTTGAAATAGATATATCAGTCAAAGAAAATACTAAAACCAAAAAAGCCATAACACAAATTGTTCAGAAAATCTGGAACAACACGAAAGGACCTAACTTGAGAATAATAGGAATAAAAGAAGGAGAAGAATATGAGCTCAAAGGCACAGATAATGTATTCAATAAAATCATAGAAGAAAACTTTCCTAACTTGAAGAAGAAAATGCCTATCAAGATACAAGAAGCTTACAGAACAACAAATATATATGACCCCCCCAAAAGTCAGGGTGCCACATAATAACCGAGCCACAAAGCATACAGAGCAAAGAAAAAATTTTAAGAGCTGCAAAAGAAAAGGGCCAACTTACTTATAGGCAGACACATCAGTATAAAACTTGACTATTCAATGGAAAGGATGAAATCTAGAAGGGCTTGTTCAGAAGTTATACAGTCACTAAAAGAGCATGAATGTTAAACTAGAATACTATACCCAGCAAAATTATCAGTCACCATAGATGGAGTAAACAAGATATTTCAAGACAAAGTTAGACTAAAACAATACCTATCTACCATCTGGCCCTCCAGAAAGCTTTAGAGGGAAAGCTCCAACCTAAGGATCCCAGATGCACCCATGAAACCACAACCAATCAATAATAACACAGAAGAATAGCCCAGAGAAAGGAAATACAAAAATTTACCACCAAAATAGCAGGAAATATTAATCAATGGTCACTAATATCCCTTAATATCAATGGACTGAACTCACCTATAAAAAGACACACACTAACAAGGTAGATACAAAGCCAGAAGCCATCCTTCTGTTGTCTACAAGAAACACACCTCAACCACAAAGACATACATAGGCTCAGAATAAAGGGTTGGGAAAAATTTTTCCAGCCAAATGGTCCCAAGAAACAAGCTGGGGTTGCCATCCTAATATCCAACAAAGTAGACTTTAAGCTAAAAGCAATTAAAAGGAACCAAGTTGGTCATTACTTATTCATCACAGGAAAAATTGGTCAAGGGGAGATTTCAATCCTGAATATTTATGCTCCTAATATAAAGGCACTTACCTATGTAAAAGACACACTGCTAAAGCTCAAATCCCACATCAGTTCTCACACCCTAATACTGGGAGACTTCAATATCCCACTTTCATCCCTGGATAGGTCCACCAGACAGAGATTCAACAGAGAAATAAGGAGTCTAACAGAGGGTATGATGCAAATGGATTTAATAGACATCTACAGAAGCTTTCACCCAAATGCAAAGGAATATACATATTTCTCAACTCCTCATGGAACTTTCTCCAAAATTGACCACATAATTGGTCATAAAGCAAATATCAGCAGATACAAAAAAATGGAAATAATCCCTTGTATCATATCAGACCACCAGGGCCTAAAGTTGGAGTTCAACAACATCAAAAATCACAGAAAGCCTACCAACTAATGGAATCTAAATATCACTCAACTGAACCACATGTGGGTCAAGGAAGAAATTAAGAAAGAAATCAAAGTCTTCCTAGAATATAATGAAAATGAACCCACAACATACCCAAACTTGTGGGACACAATAAAGGCAGCCCTAAGAGGAAAATTCACAGCACTAGATGCCTATATGTGTGTAGAACTGCATGTAGGTATGCCTTTATTTTTTGATGGTGAGTGTTTTTTGTGGTAAACAACTTTATATATGGCTAAGGCTGAGGATTTGGCTTGTTTTTGCGTATCTGGACCTATGGTTAGTGTCTATGTGGCGTACTGGGGTTGGCTGCCCAGAGGCTATTTAGGCTGTGGGTGGGTTTTTTTGTGGTCAGAAGGAGAAGGAATGAGAGAGAACATGTAGTAAGTCAGTCAGTTTTTGTCATAAGTAAGTAAGTAAGTCAGAAGTCAGATTTCAAGGTTCCTGAATAAAACTGCTGAAAGAAGAGTCTGGGTGTCGCGTCTTCCTTGTGGGACGAGGTGGCACGTGACAAATGGTGGACCGTATGGGGAGTCTACTCTCAACAAAGGCTCAAAACTTTCTACAGTTCAAGGGGTACACCAATAAGTCCCAGATAAATTGAGATCCGCAATCAAAACAGAGTAGCTCCAACCTATAAATAAGACAAAAAAAACAAAAAAAAAAACCTCACCGACGAGTAGATATAACCTCTTACTCTAGCAGATAGCTTAAACCTGTAGATAAAGACAAAAAAAAAAAAAAGAGCTCACTGATGAGTAAATATAACCTCTTATAACTATAGACATACAACAACTTTGAGCTCAAAGTAAAAATAAAAACAGTTACAAACTTAGGCTTAAAATAAAAATAACAATAGTTACAAACTTAGGCTTGAAATAAAAATAACAACAGTTACAAACTTAAGCTCAAAATAAAAATAAAAACATTAACAAAGCAAAAGCTGTTTAATAAAGACTCCAAAAAAATTTTTAAGATAAAAATTAAAAGTTATACAAAAATAGAGTCTTCAACCTTACATCCAATTTTCTTAGCTCTTAAAGAGCTGCTTCATTACATTTCTTGAGCCCAAACACGGGCTCTCCTCCGCCATATTAAAAAACAGCCAAGAGACAGAGTCAACAATTAAAGTAACATAGATCTTTTAAAAGCTCTTTACGTTAAAAAATAATTAAAAATTCTCAACAAAACAAATTTAAGCTCTCAAAACCTCTAAACAAAAAATAAATGAATAAATAAAGGCCACATAAAAATGACAAATAAACAAAAAGTCTAGATAAGAGTTATTGCGTTTACTTTCAATTTTTTGACTTTTAGTGAGCTAATTACAAAAAAACAATTGATTACTAAAGCTGCTAAATTAAACACATACAAATACTTTAAAAATGTCTTGACTTTAAAATCTGTTTATAAAAATATATTACTTAAAAAAAAATTCTGTTTTTGTCTCCACAAAAGATCAAAGCCTATGAATTAGTTCTAAACAAGTATAGTTCCATTTGCCGAGGCCACCTAAAGCTAATAAAAGATGATCTTAAAAATCAACTCTACAATAAGACAATAAAAAGTGACAAGGCTGCCTTAAAAATGTTACAAAGAAAAATCAAAGACAGACAATAAAAAACAAAATAAAAAAAATGTTATGCCCCGACGTTATTAATATAAAAACTCCTAAGTCTACAAACTTAAAAAAAAAAGCTACTGTCACTCATAAAACAAATAAAAAAAACAAAAATAAAAAAAAATCCAAATTAAAAAAAAATACTACAAATTCTCAACATATCAAACCACGCCTTTGGCTCCCCCTTCCTATTCAAAAAATAAAAATGATAGTTTAAGGCGCGTGCTTTCAGCCCAAAGACATAAAAAACAGTCAAAATAAAATTTGCCCAGCAATAGTATCACAGGAGGCTTTACCATCCCTGACTTCAAGTTATACTATAGAGCTACAGTAATAAAAACAACCCGGTACTGGCATAAAAACAGACTTGTGGATCAATGGAATCAAATTGAGGTTCCAAGCATTAACCCTAATACTTATGGACACCTGATCTTCGACAAAGGGGCCCAAAATATTCAATAGAAGAAAGACAGTATCTTTAACAAATGGTGTTGTCATAGCTAGATGGTAGTGTGTAGAGAAATGCAAATAGATCCAAGCCTGTCACCCTGCACAAAACTCAAATCCAAGTGGATCAAAGACCTCAACATAAACCCAGCCACTTTGAACTTGATAGAAAAGAAAGTGGGAAATGCACTTCTACGAATTGGCATAGGCGACCACTTACTAAATATAACACCAGTGGCACAGACACTAAGACCAACAATCAATGAGTGGGATCTCCTGAAGCTGAGAAGCTTCTGTAAAGCCAAGAACACTCTTAATAGGACAAAAGGACAGCCTGCAGAATGGGAAAAGGTTTTCACCAACCCTACAAGTGATAGAGGACTGATCTCTAAAATATATAAAGTACTCAAGAATCTAGGGCCCAAAACCTTGAATAACCCAATCAAAAAATGGGGTTCAGAGCTCAAAAGGGAATTCTCAGCAGAAGAATTGCGAATGGCTGAAAGGCACCTGAAAATGTGCTCATCATCTTTAGTCATCAGAGAAATTCAAATCAAAACAACTTTGAGATACCACCTGTCATCTGTCATATTGGCTAAGGTAAAAGACACAGATGACAGCCTATGCTGGAGAGGGTGCAGAGCAAGAGGAACACTCCTCCATTGTTGGTGGGAGTGTAAGCTTGTTTAGCCACTCTGGAATGCAGTATGGCAGTTTCTCAGAAAACTGAGAATCAATCTCCCCAAGGACCCAGCAATACCACTTCTGGGTGTAAACCCTAAAAACTCACAGTAGCACTCCAAAGGCATTAGCTCAACTATGTTCATAGCAGCATTTTTCGTAATAGCAAGAACCTAGAAACAACCTAGATGCCCCTCAACTGAAGAATGTATTAACAAACTGTGGTACATCTACACAATGGTGTACTACTCAGCAGTAATGAAAAAATGATATCCTAAAATTTGCAGGCAATTAGATTGATTTGGAGAATACCCTCCTGAGCGAGGTATCACAAACACAGAAAGATAAACAGGGGATTTGCTCACTCATTAATGGACTCTAAACAAAAAAGATAAAAGCAAAGCATGCCCAATATTCAAACCCCAACCACTGAACATCTTGGAATGGGAAACACCTTGGACTTGCACCTTGGATCCCACTCCCCCTAGAGGAACACTTGTCTTAGTCTTGATGTTGGGGGGAGAAAACTGTATCTGCCAGGAGTGGAGGCTGAACTAAGCAATATTGGAACATTTGGACCTTGGGACCTCCTGCCCATGCTGCGGAAGAGATGGGGAGATGTGGAGAATAGAGAATGACCTGATGTGGTGGGAGGGGAATGTTAGTTCTGCACATGAGAGCAAGTACACACTAACAAGGCCACACACTAGATTTTATTAAAGAGAAGAGTTCCAGGCGGGTGAAGAAGCAGAGGAGCAAGACAGAAGTCAGAAAGGAGACAGAGAAAAAAGGACTGGAGCACATGCTCGCAGTCACTTTTAAGGAAGGGGCATGCACAGGTATGCGTCATGGGTCCAGGGAGGTGCTTCTGGGTCCAGGGAGGTGCTTCCATACACAGTGCCACAGGGTTTATATAGCCATGCCCAAGGGCATGACTCAGTACAAGGTGCATCCCACCTGGGCCAGAGTTGGGCCAGCTATGTGGAATGCCAGGAATCCTTACAGGGAAGGGACCTTGAATGAGGATATACACGAATAGAAAATATGACTTCTTTATTCATAATAATAAAAAGGACACATGCATACACTCAAAAATAAATAATACCACAAAACTGGAGTCCATAATATATAAGCAAGTGACCAGTATGTTAAAGGATGATCCACATAAAGCATTAAGAGATGTAAAAAACAAACAAACAAACAAACAAAAAATACAATTGATTTCATTTGAGTTGACCATCTATTGCTGAGCGTGAGACATGTCCTTATGTGTTATTTGTATACCCAGTGAAATGCTGTTGGTGAAATTAAATTTTCCCTTGTGAGCAGTTTTCAATTAGAGGCAGCTTCTCAGTTCTGGATGGAGGATGATGTCCATTTCCCTCTCGTCACTGAGATACCATCTATATTGGACCTGTGTGGGCCCTTTGCATGATGTCACCATCTCTATGAGTTCATATGTGAACAAGTCTTATAGTGTCTGAAGGGCATTCATTCCTTAGTGGCATCCATCCCTTCTGGCCCTTATAATCTTTCTGCTTTCTTTTCTGCTAATTTCTGAGAAACCTTGATGGAGAAGTTTAATGGAGACATTCCATTTAGGACTGGGTGTTTCAAGGTCTCTCAGTCTCTGCATATTTTCCAGTTGCAGAGTTGTGGATCTATATGTTTGTTCCAATCTACTGCAAGAAGAAGCATCTTTGATAATGGCTGAACAAGACATTGATACATGGGTATAATATAAAGTCATTAGGAGTCATTTTATTGCTATCTGTGTTTAGGAGAACAATAATATTTGGTTTTCCCTTAGGTCCATGGCCTCTCTAGTCTCAGGTTCTTGGCAACCAGAGCAGTATCAAGCATGGGTTCCATCTCATGGAGTGAGCCTTGAATCCATTCAGAGTGTGTTGATCACACCAAAACACTTGTGCCATTATCCCACCAGTGTATTATGTATGGATTCATAGCTGGGTTGATGCTTACCTTTATTCTCTGGTAGCATTATATATGCTTTGTTAGACTAAAATATAAGAAACAGATTCACTAGAGTATACATATACTATCCTTCATCTCTCAGTTGAAACCCGTTTGATGTGACATATTGTTGTTTTATGTGTCTGAGACCCTCTCAGATCAGAGCACACTTAAGCAGTGACCTCACTGGTTAAGGATGTACCCACAAGGTATTAGTAGTCCTCAGCTGCTGGAGAGTGAGCAGAGGAGTCACTTCTTTGTGTGATGATTGTGCAGGCTTAAGACAAAAGTACATCTCAGTTACTGAGTAGATGACTCAAGAAGTAGAATTGTTGCTGAGAAAGAATATTCAGTGGGCATTTCTGAGACATTCACGGGGAACTCTATTTTATTGAGGTTTTCTCTAGTAACTATAGAAAAAGAGGATTCTGGGGATGACCTGACAGCATTTTTCCTTTCTCTCCATCTTCCCGCATAGAGGAGAGCAGGTGGAGCAGCATCCTTCCACCCTGAGAGTCCAGGAGGGAGACAGCACTGCCCTCAACTGCACTTATGTAGACAGTAGCTCTTTCTACTTCCCTTGGTATCAGCAAAGACCTGGAGAGCATCCTAAGCTTAGTATTGACATTCATTCACCTGTGGAAAGAAATGAGGACCAAAGACTAACAGTCTTACTGGGTAAAACAGCCAAACACTTGTCCCTGCACATCACAAACACCCAGCCTGGAGATTCAGCCATCTACATTTGTGCCACAGACATACACGGCTCCCCAGGCACCTGCAGCCTGACTTCAAACCTGCCCCAGTACCTGGAGCCCCATCTAAATGCGCCCAGGCATTTCAGTACAACATTTGTCAGCTGTTAGTTTGCAAGTGCCAACTATAGCATAGGCATTAAAAACACAAAATAAGGAGGTTTGTTTTGAGTCACTGAAGCTATTCTGGACAGTTTTTTCCTTTGCTTTTAAATTTTATTTTATAAAGGAAAATATAGTATTGTCATTTCCTTTCACATGTGATTTCAGTATGTGGTGATTGTCACAGAGAACCAGAACTCACTGTGCTGTAGAGAAGAGACTGTGGCACACTCAGCCCCAGGGACATCTACGTCACAGACCTCCTCCCAAAGCTCAGATGTTCATGAAGAAGAAGGTGTGGAAAGACTCTGAGAGCCATAGGAGACCGTGTTTTATGGACACAGGAGAGCAGCTGCACACATGAATGCACAAAGGTGTACAGCACACATAAGATTTACAGAGGATTAGGCAGGGCAGAATTCAATCAAGGAGTGAAGGTGTGCACTCCCATCCTTAGCTCAGGAGATGTACAAAGTTGGTACTGCTGGTAGAGAGACTAGAGTTTCTTTAAAGATGATTCCTTGGATGTATAGACCACAGTCCATTGAAGACCACACATCCAAGAATGTATGTGGCAGCACATCCTGTATTGCAAACATTGGTGGGTTTTGCTTTTTAAAGGGGTGGACAAAATTGTGTTTGTAGGAAAGGGTATAATGGATCTTGCAGGATTGGAGGGAACAGGTGAGCATAATCAAAATCAATTGCATAACATTATCTAAGAACTAATAAAATGAGATAAAGTGTATAATGTGTGTTTGTTATTTTATGTACATTCATTACACTAAATGCCAAAAAATACACATAATTTAGTAACGCGGGTGATTACAGGCACTCACTAGAGATATGAGAACTGTCTCTTCTGGGTGAGGTTTCAGGTTTATTCACAATGTGTTGAGCAGACATCTGTGGTGCAGTTTGAAGGGAAATCAGCAGAGGGCGCTGACTCTTCAGATGTGGTTAATGTCTGTATCCAGGTGGTGACTTCACATGACAGACTGTCACTGTGCAGAAGGAGGTCCTTGTTCATGAGTTAGGAGTTTCACTAAGGTCCTGCAGGGGACTTGACCCGTGAGTTTGGTGAACTCAAGAACCAAGTGTCATTTTCTTCTGTGAACATGCTTCCTGACCCCTGCTCAGTGCTCGTGCTCCTCTTAATGCTCAGTAAGTTACACTTACCCTGTGTTGGTGATGTTGTTTTCTTACAACTGTGAAAGTCTTTACTTTTTTTCTCACATAGCAAAGAGATTTATCCTTTTTTATCTATCTATCTATCTATTTTTTTTTTCAGGGATGAGCAATGCAGACTCAGTGACCCAGACAGAAGGCCTGGTTGCTGTCACAGAGGGGTTGCCTGTGATGCTGAACTGCACCTATCAGACTATTTACTCAGATCCTGTACTTTTCTGGTATGTGCAATATCCCAACGAAGCCCCTCGGCTCCTCCTGAGGAGCGCCACAGACAACAAGAGGACTGAGCACCGAGGGTTCCACGCCACTCTCCAGAAGAGCAGCAGCTCCTTCCACCTGCAGAAGTCCTCAGTGCAGCTGACAGACTCTGGGCTGTACTACTGTGCCCTGAGTGACACAGTGAGGGCGACTGCAGGGGAAGCTGCACACAAACCAAGGTGTAGGAGCTGAGGAGAGCAGCCTATGAGGGAGGGCTGTGTGCCTTCTCTAGGTGGGTTTGCCCAGGCTTCTGAAAACAGCAACAAATCTCACTTCAAGTCTGGGAAACTAGGAATTTGTGGATATTCTGTCTGACCGCAAAGGATGGAAGTCATTGCTAGAGACAACCTGGGCTTTGATTCCCCAAAATACTGTTCTCTCCCTAAAGGGAGGACCTGTTAGAGAAAACACCTCCAGGAAAACCCAGTTATGGGATTCATCTCTACTGAGATGCCTTACTAAACTTAGTGATTTGTATACTTCAACAATCTTCTGTTCTTAGTTCACAAATTTATCACCAAATGAGAAACGTAGACTCTAGTGTTATAAAATCTTCTCCAGTCTCACTTCATAAGTTATTTACACTCTTCCTCTTCTTGGCCCATGTTACAGAACACAGGCAAGATTCCAAGGTAGAAAAGCAGTTAATAATTCTACCAAATCTTAAGGACTGTGAACCAAAAGAATGACCTCAATGGGAAGATATCCACTAGGATACAACAGTAGCACTTTTACATTGGTAAAAATTAATATGTCTTATTGGACTTACGGCCTGATCAAGAGGGCAGATATTAGGCCCAATACTGTAAATCTGGTTAACCACCCACAATGAAGAAGCCATAGAACCTAGAAGAGAATTAACTCTGGTCACTTTCCTAAATCGATGTAGCTTCTAAAAGTATTATAAACACATAATTAAACACACACACACTTCTCATCAACCAAGTTTTACTGTGAAGCAGAAGAAAGCAACTCCAGTCATCAGTAACTATTCAAAATGCAGAGAATAAGTG
>PVIH01020545.1:0-32024 GCA_004025045.1 Sigmodon hispidus
TGGAAATATGCACAAAATGTATTCAATGGTGAAAATTTAAAATTCAATATAAATCTTTCTTGCTTTTATTTTGAATGGATTTTCTATTTGTATAAAAGATCATTTAATTATATTGTCTTTTGTTGGTTCATTTGAGTATATCATGCACAATTCTTTTTACATTTTATATTTTAAAATGAAGATTAAAATTTATAAAGAAAAAAAAAAAGGTATGCTCTACCAAACTAAAAATTACATCCTTAGTATTTAAAGGGGAAAATATGGGCTTAAGTGACAGGGTAAGGTGGGATCTAGGGGTAATGGCCATTGGTAATGAGGGCTGCACAGGTTTAAGTTCATCCTGAACATTGTTAAGAATGAAGTTGGGTCCTACAGGAACTGGACGATTATAATTACAGGTGTTTTGGAAAGTTTGATGGTAAAAACCAAGCCTTCCTCAAAAGGGTATTGTGTTAGTTCTAATAATGGAGAAATACTTTATGTTGGTCATAAGAATGGAGAAATATCTATGCCTTGGTCCCAGCAGATATGGACCAGAAGACAAAGGCTGGGTGTGACATTGGGTGAGCCCAGGGAATATACAGAGAACATGAGAGCTGGTATGGGAGGGATTCCTGAGTAGCTTCAGCAATTCCAGTGGGCTAGACAAGATTGTTGCCAGTGGTCTGCAAAGATTATGATGATAAGGCTGTTTAATGATGGTAAAGGAGGGTCAAGATGGGCCAGCAAAGTCCCATGGCATCTTCTGGCTCTAGAGCAGTAGTTCTCAATCTGTGAGTTGCAACCTTTTTGGGGTCAAATATTATCTAGTATATCAGATATTTACATTATAATCCACAGCATTAGTTATAAAGTAGCCATAGAATAATTTTATAGTTGGAGGTCACCACAACATGAACTGTATTAAAGGGTCCCAGTGCTGGGAAAGTCGAGAACCTCTCCTTTACTGCTGCAGAGATGGCTCAGAGGTTAAGAGCACTGCTGCAGTTCCAATATGTGAGCTGTAGGCAAATATGTTATGACTCCTCATATTTAAAACTTTTTTTCCTAAAAGTGTCCAGAAGATGCACAGATCTATGGACAGTGTAGTATTTATTCATGAAGATTTAAATATTGAGTAAGAAAGTGCTACTGAAGTATCTTTAGCTGTAGAGAGCTGCATGCAGCCACACGTTAAAGATGGCGCTGGCTTCCGCCCTCTGCCTTCCACTTGGTGAGTGCTCTCAGTGACAAACTACTCCATAATTACCTAAGGCTAAGAATCTGGCTTGCTTCCGCATACCTGGGCCTATCAGTAGTACCCACGTGGCATACTGGGGTTGGCTGCCCAGAGGCTATTTGGACTGCGGGTGGGTTTCCCTGGGGTCATAATTCAGTTGTAAGTAAGTCAGAAGTCAGAAGTCAGAAATCAAGGTTCCTGAATAAACTGTTGCGTCTTCCTTGCTGGTCCAGGTGGCTCACGACAAATGGTGGCCCGTGAAGAGGATTCTACTCTCAACGAAGGCTCAGAACTTTCTGTGGTCAGGGTAGTCAATGCACTGGTAAAGTTCCTGGATAAGGCAGGAATCCACATCAAAAGTGGGGTAAAAATTTTGCTCTTCTCTGTAGCAAAGAGAGAGTGGGACAAAAGGCTCACCAGCAGGTGAATTGAAAGCATAAGCAAGAGATTACATAAGAGGTTACTAGACTAGTTATGGGCGCTCCTCTGTGGCACCCAATTTTTTTGGCTCTTAAGGAGCTGCTTTATTAAGGTTTTTCTTGTAGTAGCATTTTCTGAGTCTGCTCTGGTTGCCAGCAGGCAGCGGCAGAGCAGTGCAGGCTCTTCCACCACATTGAAACACCTACCAAAAGGGGCGGAGTCAGCAATTAAAGTGATATGAACCTTTTAAAAGCTCTTTGGGTTGAAAAATGATTAGGGATTCTCAATAAAACAGACTTAGACTCTCAAAACCCCTAAACATGGAAGGAAATAAAGATAAAAAAGCCACGTAAAGATAAACAGAGAGTCTGGATTCTGGTTATTGCATTTTCTTGTAATTTTTTTACTTTTGGTGAGCTAATTGCAGGGAGACAGTTGATTGCTGGGGCTGCTAAGTTAAACAAATGCAAGTACTTTGAAGATGTCTTGACCTTGAAGTCTGTTTGTATGAATGTGTTGCTTGGGAAGGGAGTTTCTGCTTTTGTCTCCATGGAGGATCAAGGCCTGTGGATTGGTTCTGGGTGGGCGTGGTTCCATTTGCCGAGGCCACCTGAAGCTGAGAGGAGGCTGTCTTGAGGAATGACACTGCAGTGAGGCAGTGGAGGGTGGCCAGGCCACCTTGGAGGTGTTGCAGGAGAAGAGATCAGAGGGGACAGGCAGTGAAGAAGGGCAGAGTGAAGGGGGAGAGTTGTGCCCCGACCTTGCTGATATAGAAACTCCTGAGTCTACAGACTCGGAGGAAGAGCTGCTGTCACTCATAGAACAGATAAAAAGAACAAGGATAAGAAAAAAGAAAAAAAGGAAGGAAAAGGAGGATCCAGATAGAGGAAAATGCTGCGTGTTCCCAGCATGTCAAGCTGTGCCCTCAGCTCCTCCTCCCTATGTGGAAGGTGGGGGTGGCAGTTCAGGGCACTCTTTTAGTCTAGGGGTATGGAAGGCAGTCAGAACTAGGCTGGTGCCCTTGCCTCTTAAACCTACATGGGCTGTGTAAATGGGGATTCTGCCTTGGATTCTCTGAGACAATTGGCTGAAGAGGCCAAGGAGGCAGCGCAGCAGACGGTGGCCTGAGAGGAGCACCTGCGCTGCCTGCCTGCGGGAGTGCGCTGCTACTGCCCGTGCTGGCCTGAGGAATGTCTGCTGCTACGTGGGCCGAGATGATGTGAGACATGTGGATTTGTGATCCAATGTAGCACAAGCCCTGGATGTACAAAAGGGCATTAATGCTCAGCTAAAGGGAGGCTTGATGGTGGTCAACCAAAGGTCTGACCTGGTTCAAGAGCAAATTGACATCCTATGGCAGTTTTCCCAACTTTGCTGTCATTGGAAATATGCTGAGCTTTGTGTGACTAATATACAATATGACAATTTTACCTATGCTGCAGACTTGTCTAAGCAATTGTATAGTTATCTTTTAGGTAATTGGACAGGAGAATTCAACAACCTGATGGAGCAGCTGAGCAGCACGATGAACTCGACCTGGGTGGATGCCAGACTGGTGGAGGGATTGTCCTCGTGGATCCCTGATGCCATGAACCATCTTAAGGAGTGGGCGGGTATAGGAACCTTGACGGGCCTTCTGGCGTTGGTCTCCTTGGTATGCCTGTGGTGCATTTGCCGGATTAAGGCTTCCCAGTGTCACAATGCAGCCATGATTATTCAAGCCTTTACAACCGTTGAAGCAGGACAGTCCCCTCATGCTTGGCTGGCTACCTTAAAGGATTAATTTTTCTAGGCACAGGATGCGAGGCTTGAGTACTGCACTTGGGATCCACTGAGACTTGTGCCCCAAGAAAAGCACACCTGATTGCATGTGGGTTGATACCTTGTGTCCCACCTCTGTGAAAAAGGGTATCGGACAGGTCTGATACTCATTGGGTGGATGACACCTGAGTGTGATCAGTGCAATGTCCCTGGTCCATTCTACAGAGATCAGGCCTCACTCTTGCCTGTTTCTACAATATAAATAAGGGGGAACTATAGAGAGCTGCATGCAGCTGTGCCTTAAAGATGGTGCTGGCTTCCGCCCTCTGCCTTCCACATAGTGAGTGCTCTCAGTGACAAACTACTCCATAACTGGCTAAGGCTAAGAATCTGGCTTGCTTCCACAAACCTGGGCCTATTGGTAGTGCCCATATGGCGTACTGGGGTTGACTGCCCAGAGGCTATTAGGGCTGCGGGTAGGTTTCCCTGGGGTCATAATTCAGTTGTAAGTAAGTCAGAAGTCAGAAGTCAGAAATCAAGGTTCCTGAATAAACTGCTGAAAGAAGAGCCTGAGTGTTGCGTCTTCTTGCTGGTCGAGGTGGCTCGCGACATTTAACATTTTCTTGTAACACAGTGATGGTTCTTCATTGTGTCCAGGACTGCCACTTCCTGACCTGTTTCCAGGAAGCGCATTCTTCACCTTCTTTCTTATGAAGTGTGTCCTTTTTGTTGAATTCTATATCTTCTTCTGAGAACAAGTATCAGCACTGTTGTTAATGACAATGCTGTGACCTGTTTGTTAGGAAACTGCTTAGACTGAAACAGTCTGATTCACTTGGCTCTACTTATGGTCCACACAATGTCAGTTACAGCACAGAACTGGTCCATGACTGGATCCTGGTGATCCTCACTTCACTGAGCCACACTAAGCTTTAACCTTAAGTCACAGAAAAATGACTTTCTTTCTTGTCATGCTAAGTGTACTTTTCATAATTTTGAAGTGTAATATAGAAAGCTCTTCTTGTACAAATTCTCCCATACTCTTTAAACCATAGTCACTGTGTTCCAAGAATGTGGTGTCTTTCTGTGCTGGCTGCACCCTGATATCTGTGACAGTGAAGTGTGAGTCAGTGTGCCATGGGCAGAGCAATTGGAGTACTATGAAGCAATGCAGAATCACTGACCTCCTCTCACAGACCCAGACCATTATGAAGTCATGTTATAAGCTGAAGGCAAGAGAAGCCGTCATTGAGGTGAGTTTGTTGCCAAATAATGGTTAAAAAGTTCCTCAGAACATAAATATGTTCACCCCCCACAGAGCTGTGTTGCCTGATAATGGGGAGGATTTCAGAGACTGAGAGTGGTCTTGAGTAGGAGTGACAGAAAGGACTCAGATTCTTCAGATACTTTGTGTACTGGAAGAAGTACTTGAGGCAGAAGATAAATGGGCTCTGACCAATGGACCTACATGGGCTGTTCAAGTACCAAATAGTCAGTGAGCTAGCATCCAGAACTTGACTTCTATCTAACAGGAAAGGGATGACCTACCTCTGACAGGGAATGCTCAGTGGGTATGGCCAAGTCACCGGTCTGCAAGAAAGGGACAGAGAGAAGTAATGGATCCTAGGTAACATCACAGAATCAGGGTACATAAGAGACACTCAGGGCACAAAGTCAACCTCAACTGGAAGTGAATTTAGAGGGATAGAAAGTTTCTGGAAGTTTGTTTGTAACTGGGACTCAAAACCTAGTTGTGAGTGTGGGTAGCAAGAGGGGCTTGGGTCAGCGTGTGTCCTTCCTTCTCTCCTTCAATCTAGCCCAGATGGGAAACACTGGCTTCTTACCTCAGAATACACTGAGAACCTTTTATTTTTACTTTGGCCCCTTGCAGAAAACTTACTAGTCAGCAAATCAGACTTTAATTTGTGCGTTATACTCTTTGTCTCCTGGGATTCTTAGCAGCACAATAAGGCATGTACAGAAGCAAAGGAGAGTGCTGTTGACGCTGAAACATTCACTTCTGGTTTTCTTCTTACCTGCATGCAATTATTTTCCCAAAGTAATATTTCTATAGATTAGAATACAGGTCTGGTGCTGAGGCCTCGGGTCACCCAGCACAGAGAGAATGTGAGAGGTTTTATTGCAGAAAGCCATGAGGAAGTCTCACCTTCCCCTTCACTCAAGGCTCTTTCTGGCCATTTTCTCAAAGGAAAACAGCTCTGCTGTGAGGACCATCTACATCTAGAAGTTGGGCATCTCCATCACCCCATCAATAGTTGCCTATTTTATTCCCTCCTGTCCCTTCTCTCTGTACATCTATACTCCTGCAACATAGGCTGAGTCCAACTACACACTTAGCAGGAAAAAAGCATATGTGGCAAGTTCTGTGAAAAACTAATTTACTTAATTTAAGCACCATTCTCTGAGTTAATCATGCAATGCCTGATGGCAGAAGTAGCTAATCCTCAGAGATTTGGGTATTCCTTGTGCTGTGGGATGTACACTGTGAATATGTTCTACTCTGGTTAATAATAAAGCCATTTGGCTTTGGTAAGGCAGTATAAGCTTAGGCAGAACAATCAAACTGAGGCCTGGAAGGAAGAGGAACAGAGCTGGAGTAGATGCCAGTGAGCCTCCCAAGAAGCGAGATGCTAGAGGACTGGTAAAGCCACGGCCACATGACAATACATAGATTAATAGAACTGTGCTAATTTAAGTGTAAAATCTAGTTAATAATAAGCCCAAGGTATCAACTAAGCGTTCTGTAATTAATATAACTTTTTGTGTGTTTATTTGGAGGTGGGCAGGGGGATAGAAAACTCAGCCACTGTTTACACCTTGACTTCACTATTATTATACTGTGTATTTCCTGAACTCTGCTGATCAGAATACATGTTCTCCTGCCAACAGCCAAGTGCTAAGCTCTGTAATGGGGCTTCTTCTTTCTGCCTCCTGAGTTTCTACTTTTAGCAATAATCATTCATATGCTATTATTCAATTATTCCAACATCTATGATAGTTTACTCTCATCTGGTAAAAAAAAAATTGTGAAGACAAAAACAAAAGTTCCAGATCTACTGACTGGATGGTCAGCTGCATTCAAGTTAACTTTGTTTAGTTGAAAGCTCCATGTACACCACAGTCTTGCCCTTGAGCTCAGATGCAGAAAAAAAAAGACTCAGGCAGAGACTCCAGGTAACATGTGGAAAACCATCACCAAATGTGTTAATAGAGGAACAATGCCTACAGAAATAGGTACTGGGGATTCGCAGTGATCCATATGCCACAAGCTATGTATAAGACTGTGAAGGTCCAGCACCTCATACATCCCTTCTAGGAGAAGAGGGTAGGCTTGTCACTTTCTCTTGAGAACAACTGACCTTAATATATACATCTTTATTACCAGTCTTTAATATTCAGTGTTTTAAATAAATAGTTAAGTATACATCATATGTTTAAACAAGTCATACCTTAGTTACATTTATATTATATAGTATTTCTGTGTTCCCTGGAAGTAGAACCCTTTAAACATGCCTATAGTTTGACTTTCAGGCATTTGACTTTCAAATACATTTTCACAAACTCATCTCAAGGGGTCTTTGCTGTCTGTAGTTTATGGGGAGAAGAGCTACCCTTTCATTAAGGAGGCTGTGGTGTTTCTTTGAAAGGAGTTTCTCTCTCACAACACAAAATGTTGGATCTGATTTTGTTTTTAAAATAAGCCAAGTAGTCCACCCCTCCAGGGTCAAGGTTGGTCTCGTCTCATGGACTTCTGTGCTGTTGACTGCTGCCCAGAGATGTTGAGTGACAAAGGCATCCTCTTCACCCACAGACAGTCATGGGTCTGTCTATGGGCTAAGAGTATTGTCACTGTGATTCACGCAGAATCATTTTATGGTGAAGAAACTAAGAATCTAGTGGGTGCTGGTTTAACATTTGCAAGAAAAATGGACTATCATCCCAAAGACTCAACTGTCTCTCAGGTTTGAAAGAATAAAAACATTTAAAAACACCCAATTGATTTCCAAGTCTTCAGGCATCAATTCCTTCTCCAGTTGAGCTGTTTATTCTTCCTGAAATGATTCAGAGGCACCTTTGGGGTCATTGTACTTGAAATAGTGTATAGTTTACAGTAACCTATTTGTTAAACTCCTGTAAAGATACATGTTTCTAAGTGTGTTTTTCTGGTTTATACTTTGGATTGGACTCTCTAGTGTATGGTTAAATGTTTAGAGATATTGAAAGAAAATACCAAGAAAGCTGTTCCTTGCTTGGGTTTTGAAGAGGCTTGCAGCATAAATTTAAAAACCTGGATATGTAATATTTGCCTCTACATGCTTTTCTGGGTTGGGTGTGCTTTGGAAAGCACTGTGTTTATTGGACACATTTTCCTTATGGATTTGGCTACTGTCATTACAAACAATACAGCTGCAGGGTTATGAGGGGTGGGAGAGTAAGACTCAGTGAAGTCCAAAACCTTGAAGAAGTCTTAAAATGTGTGTAACACACAGCACCACTCTGAAAATGTATAAACACATGAGAAAGAGCAGTCTATAATGATACCATTATCTTACTAATGGTTATAGAATCAGGTGATGAAATTATAGTTTTATTTTATTCTAAAATCCCTAAAACAAAATTGTATTTCTAACATGGAAACTAACAATACTTGCAGTGTGGCTCACTCTGACACGTGGGAGGCAGTGCTGCCAGGCCCCCTGCCCTTCTCAGACTTCTTGAATTTAAACAGGCTGTGTGGAAGTTAAGAACAAAGGCCTGGGCTACATTTCTCCCCAACAGTAAACTAATCCCATGAAGGTATATTGTTCCTTTAACAGTGGAACAATTCCACACTGTACTGCACCTGGGATGCTTTGGTACA
This sequence comes from Sigmodon hispidus, assembly GCA_004025045.1. NCBI lineage: Eukaryota > Metazoa > Chordata > Mammalia > Rodentia > Cricetidae > Sigmodon > Sigmodon hispidus. The sequence continues at coordinate 8,283 of PVIH01020545.1, forward strand.
TTCTTTATACCTGAGACAAACAGCTTAGAATCATTCAAACAGCTCTAGTTCCGAGCCTTGAACTAGACCTCTTAAAGCTTGAAGCTTCATAAAAAACTTTTCAGAGTCAACACTAAGTGGATCTAACTCTGTTCACGCATAATTAGACACATACAAATATTTGTTACTAATGAAATGCACTTGGAAGCCTAAAGCAACCTAAAAAATATTAGGGAATGAATGAATTGAGGAGATGCTTCTGGCTTAGCATTTTTTTCTTTTCCAAAAATCTGTATTTTTTTTAATTTAGAAAGTTTTTTTTTCTCATTCCCACCACTGTTCCCCCCTCCTTCTCCCCTCTCAGTCCTTCCTCAGCCTTTCTCATTAATGTGAAGGAAGGCATCCTGCAGGTTCCTTCCCAAGCATCTCTATTCTGATTGGGAGCAGAACCTGCATTTTCTTACCAGCTTCTATTGTGTTCTGGAGGAGTTTTCTGTTCCCACTGAGGAGGACCTCCATCCTTTTACATCTTTGCCTGTCATTTCTTTCTGTGCTCATCTCTTTCTTGTAATTCGGGGCAGTTGATTTCTGCTATGGGTTGTATAACAACTCTCCCTTATTTAAAATACTTGGGACCAAGTGTTTCAGAGTTGGGAGTTCTGTATATTTTAAAATAACTGTACTACATCTGGGTGTTTTTGGTTACCTTTGCCATTGCTGTAACAAGATACTCAACAGGAAGCAACTTGACAGGTTTTTTTTTCCTGGCTTATAGTTTGAAGAGATAAAATTCACTATGACATGAAAGGCATGTTGGCAAGAGTGTAACGCTGGTCACATTGCATTGACACTCAACAACACTGGTGCTCAAATGCATTTTTCCTCTTTATTCTTTGTTCAGTCTGGGAACACTGACCCTGGGATGGTGAGTCCTCCCTTGACAGACATGCAGAGAAGTGTCTTTCCTAGAGGGTGCCAAATCCAGTTGAGCAACCAGTGAAGATTAACATTATACCCAAGAATTGAATCCAACTCTAAACATAATATCCGCTTACATTTTATGTGTATCTTATACAATAAGCTGAACCCAATTGTGTGTGTGTGTGTGTGTGTGTATAGGTACCAGTGTATGTTTATAAGCCCATTTGTATATTTACAGGTGGTACAAGTGTGTCTGTGTGCATGTAGCTATGTGTATGTAAGCCCATTTGCATGTGTGTAGATACATGTGTGTATGTATGTAAGCCTAAAGTTGACATTTACATCTTCCTCTACTGTTCTCCATTTTATTTATCATCTGTCTGTTACTAGACCAAGAGTGCACTGATTTGGCTAACTGGCCACCTTGACCAGTGCATCCCCTATCTCAACCTCACAGTGCTGAGATTATAAGTGGGCTGTATTCCTCGTCAGTTTTTACAGTAGTCTGGAGATATGAATTCTGTATTTTACACTTGAGAAGTAAGTGCTTTATCTGCTGAAAGCCATATCCCCAGCACACTGAAAGCAATTTTATAGAGTTCTTTTATTGTTCATGTATTTTACATGAAACATATCTCTTGGAGTCAGGTATTGACTGTCTCTTTTGTGACACAATGCTGCTGCTCCAAAAGCTCTCAGTTTGGGAGCACTTTGGACTAGGAACATCTACAGTAAATGCCCAGCTTGTGTTTCTCTGTTTCCCAACAACATCCTCCAGAACTGTTGGCAGACTGTGCTATGGTGCCTTCTCATATCAGGCAGAAATATTTAGAAACAGTTTTATTACACATTGAGCCACAGCATCTTAGTCTCTTGTGTCTGTCTTCAGTGACTTTTAGTGTAGACAGTGCTATGGAAACACCTCAGGTTTTTGTTGTGCACTATCACAAGGGGCCACTTCTGGTCAGGATGAGTTAGTTTATTGCTATGGAAACCTCAGAGATTTAATGCAGAAGGTTTCTCTCTCACAAAATGTGACATGTACTGAATATGGGAATGTGTGTATGTGCATATGCACGTGTGTGTATGTGTATATACACATACATGTGTGCATGTGTGTATATACACATGTGTGTATGTATGTGTATATGCACATGTGTATGCATATACATGTCTGTCTGTATGTATATACACATGTGTGTATGTGTGTATATACATGTGTGTGTGTGTGTGTGTGTGTGTGTGTGCATGCGCAACGGCCAGAGAAGAGCAGAATAATTAGAGAGATGTTTCAGTGAGACTGTCTCAAAACACACTCAGTATACACACACACACACACACACACACACACCACAGAAAGGAAGGAAGGAAGAAAGGAAGGATAAAAGGTAGGAAGAAAGGAAGAAAATGGGAAGGAAATGTCCCGCACACCCACAGGCCAATCTGATGCAGGTAACTGTTCAGTTGAGGATCCATTTCAGATGATCCGACTTTGTGTAGGTGATAAAAGCCAGCACAGCTGTACAATGGCTGTTCATAGCTGAAAGTTGAATAGTCACTGTGCTGGGCTAGTACCAAGGCCTACTGTATATTAATAACATAACAATCACTCATGCATGTAATTCAATTCAATGTAATACAGGATCACTGCCTGGTCCTTATACTGCATGTGTGTATGTCTGTTTAAAGAAATGCCAACCAAAACCCCCAAACCTGACAGTAATATCAATATTTACACCAGCAATTCCTTTGATTTGTTTTCCTTATCTTATTCACACCACCCTAAAGATAAAAAATTTACAAATAATTTTACATAAGTACTATATTTACATCATTTTCATTTCTACTCCTCTCCCCTCTCCCCATTCAGTCACTCTCTCATCCAGCCAGGATCACTCCCACTTCATTATTGTTATTCTAATTCTCTCTCTCTCTTTCTCTCTCTCTCTCTCTCTCTCTCTCTCTCTCTCTCTCTCTCTCTCTCTCACACACACACACACACACACACACACACACACACAAATATACCTGCCTGCACTTAGTATGTGCATGTGATTAGGACTGCTGGGGTTGCATGCTCCATTAGGTGCTCTCTCTCTAGAGAAGATAGATTCTCCCTCTCTCAATAGCCATTAATTTCTTTTCCTCTTCATGTAGGGAGGGGGTGGGGGTTGTGAGATTACCCAAATCCATGTTGGGAGCCAATTGGTATTGTGCAGGTTCTGTTTGGACAACTTTATTGTTAAGATTTCATGGATATAAATGTCTGTCATATATAGAAGACATTATCTTGTAGCAGACACTCTAATTCTCTGACTCATAAAGCTAGAAGACACTGTCTTGTAGTAAATATCCTTGTCTACTATGAGGATTTTAAAGTCTTTTTTTTCTCTCTTTGTGTCTCCATCCTGTGCCTGTTTTATGAGGTGATGTTTCTGGATCACATTTTTTTCCTGTCTCCCACCCTTTGTACACTTTATACATGTTCTTCCTAACACACAAAGTTCTATGGAAAGTGATTTGGTCTTACTTTAACAATCACTTTAACAAAATCTGAACATCTGATGAACATATTCATTATTTTCTCTCTCCTCCTCCTCCTCTTCTAAGACCAGGACTTAATATATAGTCATTTCTGTCCTGGAACTTGTTGTGTAGACAAGACTAGCATGGAACTCAAACACTCTACCTGCCTCTGTCTTCCACCATGCCTGGCACACTCTCTGCCATTCCATGTAGGGCTGTGCCAACTCTTCCAACAGCAGTACTCAGGCTGGCAAGAAGGCATTGTTCTTAAACATTCACTGTTCGTGCAAACAGAGGCTTTCCACATTTCTCCAAAATCACATTTGCCACAAAATAATAAGACTATATTCCTCTCAAGATATTTAACAATTGTGGTGCAATCAGACACTGAATAGAAGGTTTACTGTAGTCTATCAGGCAGCTTTCAGAGCAGTGTGTCCATTTTCCTCACTTTTGGTAAGGTCTTCCTGAGTCTGCCATCTTCATCTCAAATGTGTACAAACAGCAGATCTCTCTGATGCAGACACACATGCACTACAGATGCTGAATAGTTTTTTTCCTTTAAAACTAGGCTTATTTCCTTAAAATGCAAATACTCAGAAGTGAACACAGCTCCCCCTATCTATGGCTTTGATAAAGCAATTGTTCTCAGACCAATCTAACTGTCCTCTGGAAAGTTAAAGGGATACCCAGAAAAATAAAATTGAATGCTCAAAAAAATCAAGTTAACATTTTTTCTGTGATGCTATCATCAGAGAGAGAGAGAGAGGGAGAGGGAGAGAGGGAGAGAGGGAGAGAGAGAGAGAGAGAGAGAGAGAGAGAGAGAGAGAGAGAGAGAGAGAGAAATTTTCCAGGGGTCTTTCCAAAGTAGGCATGAACCTTTTGCATTCTAAAAGGTATATCAGCAATCATAAATATATCAGTCAATTGATATGTCAACCAATCTATAATAGGTTTAAAGATAATTACATAATAGAATAAGGGATAGTTGCACAGTGGGCTGATGTACCTGTGTGACAGACAAATCTTAAGAGAATAATACTCACTAAATCCCTCAGTTAGAAGGACCAGGATATCAACCTAAGGAAGACGGCTTAGTCTGCCAGTGCACAACTCCAAACCTAACACCTTCCCTCAAAGGTTTTGTATGGCCATCTACAGTGAGGAAACCTGAATGTCCTGACCTTTGAGAGGAAGGAGAAGGATGTCCCAAGTATGCAGAGGTGGTGAGTCCCACAGCGCTTCTCAAAAACTCCCTCTGCTGCAAGCACTGGGTGCTTGGCACACACAGTGGTGCTCCAGCCACAGGCATTGGGACACACACAAGAATAAAGCTGTGAGATTACAGCTTAGCCTTCAGTGCCAGGGCAAAGAAGATGAGAAGGACAAACAGTTCTCTCTACTTGTCACATGGGTTTCATCACAAAGAAGTGGACAGTCTAGGAGGGGAGAAGGACCTAGGCAGCACTTTGCAGATGAGGTGAAGTTCCCAAAGCTTCAGCTGCTTGAGGGAGAACCAAGAGCATCTGAACACTTGCCCCAGGTCTTTCTTCCTTTGTGGTTTGAATTGTATTCTCCTTAAAGATAGGCTGACGACCCTTATCACTACAAATGGGTTTTTATTGGAAATAAGATATTTATAGATATAATTACAGGTTGAAATAATGACGTTTGGGATCATGTGGACCATAACAGAAGGGAGGGGTTTGGGGAATGGAGGCAGTGCCGAGTGAGCAGTGAAGAGAGCTGTGCAATCTTCCAGAGGAGCCAGATTGCTTCCCAGCATGCACATGGTAGCTCATGATTGTCTGTAACTTCAGCCCAAGGGGATCTGCTGCTTTCTTCTGGTCTCTGTGGACACCACACACAGACGTGGTACATAGACATACATACTTGCAAAAACTCATACACAGAAGCAGGTGAAGATGTGAGTCAAGAATGCCAAGGATTGCTGGCAACTGCTAGAAGTGTTAACACTGTTTCTAGAAGCATCCAACCTACTGACACCTTAATTTTGGATCCCTCACCTTCAGAACTGAGAAAAACAAATTCCCATTGTCACGTTCCCCATGAAGGAACTCACAGTGGCAGATGAGAAGAAGGGCTGCTGCTGGAACCCAAGACGAGACTTTATCAGGGGCTGAAGGAAGGATGGGAGAGAAGCGCAGGCTCCCGGATGGTTCTGTGAGGGGATGTAACAAGTGATGTAAGGCCCTCCCAGAGAACCCCAGAGGAGCCGAAGTGCTTATAAATATTCTCCCCTGGTCCACGTGTCATCTTTAATTCCATTGCTTATTTCACTTGCTATCAAGAAGCTTTTCGGTTTTGAAATCCCATTATTTCAATTTTTTGCCCTCTTTGGTCTCATATCTATGAAATCACTAATAGTGCTACTGTTGTACAGTTTTTCTGTATTTTCCTCTATGAGTTTTATAGTGACTGTCTTTGTGTTAAAACTTCAATCTATTTTATGTTTATTTTAGTGTGTGGTATGAGATAAAAATTTAAATATTTTACACCTGAATATGTAGTTTTCTTAATATCCTGAGTATCCAAAAGAATTGAAATAAAGCTCTGAAGTGGGCTTTGCACTACCATGTTAATTGCAGGGTTATTTAGCATTGACAAGATGAGGGAACAATCTAAATGCCCATCAATGGATCAATGGAAAAGATTCCAGTGTAGTCATTCAAAGAAGTCTTATTCAACAATTAAAAAAATGATACCAACATAGGTGAACCCTGAGGACATTGTGCTATGTGAAATAAATTAATCAAGAGAATAAATATTGCCTGATAGCATATTTACTACATATATACTACTACATATATACTAAAAAGTATATAAAGTAGTCAAATGTGAATCAGTGAGCACAGTAGAGGGTTCCATGAGGTGAGGGAGGGCCACTCAGAAGGCATACAATTGCAATTATGTAAGATATTCAGCTTTAGAAAACCACTGTATAGCATCATGACATATTCACATTAAGTACTCACATATTTAATCTTTTATTTAAAAACCATATGTACATAAATATATGTCTACACACACACTGGAATCTTCAGTACTCAGTTACTGGGGAGAGCAATCACTTTTTGTTGTTCATACCAAACTAGTAAGCCTAATGTTGAATTTAGTGCTGGGATTTCTGAAGACTATGCAAAGAGACAAGATGCTGCTCACATATCAGGAAGCATGAAATATTTACCTCAGTGAAATAGTGTGACTCTGCAGGGAGGAACCAGCATAGAACAGGGGCTTTTCCCTGTCACACCTTGAAAGCTTGTATGTTTCTTCTGTGCTCACATGCTATCTGGGAAAAATGACAGTAGGTAAGAGGCAGACTACCTGAAAGATAAGACAACCAAACAAACAGAACTGAATTGACCTGAGTTAGACCTGAAATTGAAAGACCCCAACCCCAAAACAACCTAACCAGTGCAAATTTTCCACAAGGCCAGCTAGCAAGAGGTCAACATGAGGGCAAGCCTCATTAGACCCATGAATGGCCAGCTGAAGGCCATTTGGCCAATTAGCAGGAAGTCATCTTGCAGGCAAGCTTCAATAAATCAAGAAGCTGGCAGTTAGGAGCCCTTTAAAAAAGATAATGAAGGCCACAAGAGAGTGAAGAGACCGGGAGTGCCTAATCTTAACCCAAAACAGATGTTCACGGCATCTCCAGGATCAAAAACTTTACAACCTTACCCCATAGCTGAACCTTGTATATGATTTGCAGCATTGCCCCTTAGTGGAACTTTGAATGTAGATCAAAGTAGCCAGTGGGATGTATGTTACTATGTTTAAGCTGATGAGACCCCCTGTTCCTTATAAAAGGGGACTGTTCTTTGTGCAGGCGCACTCAGTTAGCTGAAACTGCTGATCACCCGCAGGCACCTGTGTGAGTATTAAAAACCTCTTGCTATTTGCAGCCTGTGGTCTGTTGTTGGTTCCTGGGGCTGGGGTCTCGAGGGTCTTTCAAAATAGAACAGAGTGGGAAAGGATTAGGCACCTTGAATGTGTGAGCCTTACTCATTCTGCTACCAATGTCTTCTGAGCAATGTGGAGTAGGTGTTACATTGGCCTCTGGGCGGCAGGGGGTGGTATCTTCAGAGTTCTAGATCACTTCCAGAATCTAGAGAAAGTAACATTGTATCTCACATCTATCTCAATTGTAGTACATGCACTCAGACACATCTATCCCTGGGAAGCCAATGCAGAACTATCTCCCTCAATCCCAGAGAAAAGGCTTGGCCTGGAGTGGTGGCAACACACAGTGAGAAGGTAGTCTTTTGACACATAGCTCCTGAGCACTCACTCCACAGAAGACTACAGTATGGCAACTGTAGGGACCATAAGCCAATATAGGCAAGAGTAGGGAAGAAGGCCCATTCTCTCTCCCAGGCTCTATCTTTTGCAAACAAACAAACAAACAAATAAAAGCCTCCTTTCAATTGCCAGGATGTATTAGGAGGAAGAAATAGAAGCCAGACCCAAACTTCTAGGCAGCTGTAAAGTAAAAACACAAGCTAAGTCATTATGTCTCATCATGTCACCCTCTGAGGTTTTCCTAGGTCTTTGCATCAGAAAGAACACAATGAATAAAGACTCCATTTCGATGACCACATGTAGGTCTCCCCTGTGACCTTCAGCTTCACTCTGAGCCTTGAAGCATATAGCCTGTGGATAGCTAGTTGCATATCCTGTGTCTCCTAATGTCCGGTATGTTTTGTCTTTCCTGTCTGTGGCAGATGGTTCAGGAAGCAGTACTTTTTATCTGAAGTCAGTAATCTCCAGCCACCTGGGGAATTCCCACTGTGCTTCCTGCCAAAGGTAGCCCAGAATTTAAACTGAGATGGTGATTCAATAAAGTGGCATTCTCCTTGAAGGAATGACCCTGTCCTTTTTCAATCCTCAGGCCTGAGCCTGAGTCAATGACCCCTAGTAGCAGCAGGCCGTTAGAGATGGAGGCCCCAGCAAGATCAGGTATTGAGGAAGAAGCTGATGGATCATCCTCAGAGAGAAGTTTGAGGATGATTTGGGTGACCTCTAGACCTGGGCCTGACTTCCAGCAAGATCAGGAATGCAGCATTTTCTGAGTGGTCACCTTTGGGAAGGAAGGCTGGCCAGCCGGAAAGGTAAAGCGGTATTGGAATATTTTGAAATATGGGTGTCAGTATAGAAACAGGGCACAGTCGTTTCAACACAGACTGCACAGAATTTTTTTTAAGGCTATACTGGAAGTTGAGGAGGAGAATCAAGCTGCGCACTTGGCACTTAATAAAAGATGCACCTTTGAGCGCCAATGCAAAGGTGAGAGGACCGCTCTCGGAGCGCTGTAAACCTTTGAGGTTTTTGGATAAGACGTCTGCCTAATCTATAAGGGACTTTGAGTAGGAAGTAATTTTTAAAAAGCATTGGCGTGTTTGGCCATTGCAAATGCCTCCTGTGCTGATGCTGAAGTACATTTAGGTCTGCTTAACCTCTGAGATACAGATGTGAGCTTCAGGAAATATTTACCGAACCTGTTCAGAGAATGCTGGCTGATCGGAATTTGTTCCTGGCTAATGCTAACGGCTGCAGGGTGATAACCAGCCAGTAGCAGAGAGCACGTGGTTTAGTGGGTTTCTGGTGAGAGTGTTGGGGTCGACTCTCGAACAAACAGCCAGACTCTGATATCAGGCAAAAAGGACAGAGAGTTTATTCATGCACACATGGGTCAACGGCAAGAGCAGGATCTGAAGACCCCGACTGCTCAGCTAGCAGGCTTTTTATTGTACAGTCTTCACAGAGAAAGGAGTAGGGTGGTTTTTCCAGGAATTGTACGGGGCGGGGGAGTAAGTTCACATCAAGTTTAGCCACCTAGTGGCTGCAACGGATCTGCAGTTTTTCCAAGAACTGTATTGCCCCTTGCCCCAGGCCTATTTCTAGGAACTGTACGGGGCGGGGAGTTTCTTAGTAGGCTTGGGGGTCTGGGTTTGACTTCACATTCCCTCTTCTCCTTATGTTAGATCTTCTAATCTTAGAGATCGCCCTCTGAAGGCAAATGATGGTACTGCTGTCTAATTACCATCATTTTAACATGTGTTATTTGCTCCTGAAGGAGGTTGGTGAGGCGATTGAGTATGCAAGGCCCAATGGTAATAACAAGGAGTAGGACTATCAGGGGTCCAGCCAAGGAGGACAGTAGGGTAGTCAGCCAAGGGGACCAAGTGAACCAGCTTTCAAACCATTCCTGCTGTTCTCTTAACCTCTGTCCCCTGGCATTTAACCACTCACGGAGTTTGGCCATGGAATCTCTTACTAACCCTGTGTGGTCTGAATAGAAGCAACATTCTTCTTTTAGGGCTGCACATAAGCCTCCCTCTTTCAGGAATAGTAGGTCAAGTCCCCGTCGATTCTGTAGGACTACCTCAGAAAGGGATGTCAAGGATTTTTCTAATGCATCTATGGAATTTTCTATAGCTTTTAAGTCTTGAGTTATGGCCAATTCTAAGAGATGTAACTGTCTCGGTCCCTCGACTAGGGCTGGGGCTCCAGTCCCTATTCCTGCTGCTACTCCAATGCCTAATAGGGCTGCCAGAGTTAGAGAGATTGGTTCCCTTTTTATGCGGGGTCTATTCTGAGTATAAGCTTTTTCAAGGTCTTCAGTCTCATGGTAGAGAAGTCTTGGGTATACCTGGACCAGGATACAGTATTGGGTGGATGCGTCGAACACTTGGGTCGAGACGCAGGGTGTCAGTACGGTTGAACAGGCCCACCGGGTACCATTTTCAGGGACGAGCCGGGTGCCATGGGTCAGGACTGGGAGGGTTTGGGCACATTGCGGGTGTGTGTGTGTGAGTTCCTATACATAACCCTTGGCCCTGTATCTCTGTTAGGGTTAGGCTATGCCGTGTGCCCCAGTCACAGCTTACCGATGAGTTTTGTAATGTAAAAGTCCCGTTTACCGCTACTCCCTTGTAATAGGGCGGTCTGGTTGATAGACAAATCCAGCAAGGTATAGTTAAATTTGGGTTGGTCCAGTTTAGAGCAAGGAACCCTCCTTTTACTAGATTTAGCAGCCTTTGCCCTGTCCCTGGGTCTGTGGGTGCCTTAAGGTTTTCTCTTGGGCTGGAGGTTGTATTAGCTGCCTCATCATGGGAGTCCACCCAGGATAAAGATGGCTGGTTCTCTGTATCAGGCTGGGGACCACTCTGATTTACTAATACTGGATTGGGTCCTACAGCAGTTGTGGTGGTGGGCTCTCCTACTTGTAATTTAATCTGGAACAGCAGTCCTGGGTCATCCCCTGAGACATAAACCCTGAGCCCCTACTGCCTTCCCTTAATCCAATCCTGTACCTCCCGTCCCATCTTGGTAAAGGATATATTCAGAGGATTACAGGTGAAGTTTATATGGGGCCCTCTCCCTTCCAGTAAGTGTTATCTCATCCTGACCAGATGCCCCTCCAACAGTGTCCTCGTGTGAGGGAGCACCAAGTTTTACTCTCTCCCGTATCATTTCTTTTTACCTCAGTGAGGTCCCATGAGGACAAGAGCTTCCAGTAGGTATTTACAGTAGTCTCACATCCCCAATTCTTACAGTCGAAGCTTTCATAGCCCCCACACTGTTTATTCATGTCCCTATCTCTAGGACAGATGTAAAAGGGGAGTATCAACAGGGCTGCTCTGGACTCGGGGTGCCCACACCCATATTTTTTTTCCATCACATTTACAAGTGTCACCCCCATCCTGACAGACAGCTGGTGATTTAGGGTTCTTGGGGTCAGTAGTAGGGATATCCCAATTCTCTGACCCCGCTGCTAGCTGGCAGAGGTCCGGATATAAGTTGGGCCATCAACCCCATAGTGGGTGCTGATCAGAGGTTTCCCATATAACTTCCTCCTGGCCTGACATAACTTGCCAAGTTTGGGGTACTGGTTGATGTGGGTTACTTGCAGTCACCTTGGGGATGAATCTGAAGTTTAAGAGGATTATCAGTCCTCTCCACAGTCTAGGAGTCATCTGGCGCCAGGGCTGGCTTGAGATGAGAGGCATGGATCCAGGTGGCGATGCCATCAACCTTTACTGTGGTGGGTGCTGTCAGCAAGATCTGGTATGGTCCTTTCCAACGGAGCTCCAAGGTCCGGGACTAGTGTCTTTGTACGTAGGTGAAGTCCCCGACCTGGTATCGATGTGGTGTCCCGTCTCCCTCTGGTTGGTAAAGATCTGACAGCTGCTTCCACAGGACGTGCTGGACATGTCCCAAAGCTCTAAGCCTATCAGATAGAAGGGTCTGGGGGAGATTATTGTTGTCTGAATTGAGGGTCAAATCTCTAATGGGGGGTGAGTACCATAGAGGAGCTTGAAGGGGGTCAAGCCAGTCTTAGAGGAGGGTGTGTTCCTGGCCCTAAACAGAGCATGGGGCAGGAGCATCGTCCAATCTCTTATGCCAGTCTCTATGGCTAATTTGGTCAGAGTCTCTTTAATAGTTCTATTTATTCTTTCTACCTGTCCTGAGCTTTGAGGTCTGTATGCACAATGTAATTTCCAATTAATCCCCAATATCTTGGCCACTCCCTGACTTACCTGGGCCACAAACGCGGGTCCATTATCAGACCCTATTACCTTGGGCAGTCTGAACCGCGGGGAGTTTCTTAGTAGTCTTGGGGATCTGGGTTTGACTTCACAAGAGGAAATGATAGGGAAATTTTTTCTTGGCAGCCTGAAGTCACCAGTATCTCAGAGCCGTGCATGAGAGAGCAGGCTGCTGCCTCATGCTCAAGGCATAAGGGGCTTGTGAGGGCTCAGCAGAGCAGTTTCAGAGGAGTGGGTGCCTCGAAGTGGGCACCGAGGAGCCAGCCCTCTGGACTGAAGTAGATGTGGGAACTGGATCAGCAGCTTATGCCTTTTAATACAGATTTTGCTAAGCCTTTGATGCTGGTTGTTTTTCCTTAGGATCATAGTCCTGCTGGAGTTCTTTGGCAGGACATGTTCTTTGGGTGCATGCTCAGGCCTCCTCTGCTAAAGTTATCCTATCTTATCTTTTAGCTGTATTAAATGTAATTCAAAAAGAATTTAAGCTAAGCTTACAAACATTTGGTATCACACCGCATAGAAGAGCTACAGTGGGTACAAGCTACCAGTTCAGGATGGATGAAGCCTTTTGTTCTTGAGGACCTTCTGTTTAACCTGCTCATAGGCCCAAGAGAGGCCTGGCAGCCAGGGTTCTCAGCATTGGAATGAAGGTGAGGCCCCAAGCTACCTAGCAGGTTCCTGAGTGGCATGGACCCCGGATATTTAGCATATTCATGACAAGCATAAAAGGCTAAGGATGGGGCTAGAGAGATGGCTCAGTGGTTAAGAGCACCGTCTGCTCTTCCAGAGGACCCGGGTTCGATTCCCAGCACCCACATGGCAGCTAACAACTGTCTGTAGTTCCAGTTCCAGGCAAACACCAAGGCAAATAAATAAATAAATAAATAAAGTTTAAAAAAAAAAAAAAAGAAAAAAATCAAGTAAAAAAAAAAAAAAAAAAAAGGCTAAGGATGTTAAAAAGCCATTGCTTACATGGGAGTCCCAAAAGAAATTAAACAGATAAAGGTTTTGCCAAATTTTGTGCTGATTTTTGCTATTTCCCATAAGACTGGAATCCCTTATAATCCTCAGGGTCAGGCAATTGTGGAACACTCTTAAAGCTTGTCTTTTTAAAACTAAGAAGGGGGAGTATGCTACCATGCTCAAAGGCCATTTATTCTTCATTCTTTATATTTTAAGTTTTTTAACTGTGAATTCTCAGTCATGTACTGTGGCTGATAGACATTGGAGGCCCAGCAATGTGGTCTTACCTCAGGTCAAATGGAAAAATCTGGCAGGTGGCATTTGGCATGGCTCAGACCCAGTTCTGGTGTGGAAGAAAGGGTCCGTTTGTGTTTTTCCACAGGATGCAGACAACCCTGTTTGAGTGCCTGAGAGGCTAGTCTTCACTGTGGATACTTCTGAACAGCAGTCTCCTGAGACGGAGTCAAGAGATTCAGTGAATATTGGTAAAGACCCCCCATTGTTGATGCCAGTGGGGCTGGATAACTCTATCTGGCCCCTTCTTCTGTCCATTAATTATTCCATGGGGAAACCTGCCATTCCAGCTGATTTGTCTGAGGCCTATATCTCTATGTGTGGAATGTTACTGGAATTCTTATGTTTTTGAAATTGTGCAGTACCTTAAGCAACACCAATGCTGCCAAGGCTTTGGTGACAGGCTTTCATGAGATATAGATGCCCTCAATATTAACTCTAGTACAAGAGCCTATCCTGGGCTCCCCCAGTCAGCTGATGCTGGCTGGGTAATATAGGCTTTGAGTGGAGTTTGCCTATACTGTGAGCTAACTGTTCTGGGCAGTTCTCTGGATGCTTATACCATCTATAAGTACCTTTGGTGCTGGGGTCTTTGGCCTCCTTTGCAGTTTTAGTGGAACTGCCAGATTGGAATGAGTCTGATTACCTTCTTTATAAATGACTTTTCTAATGTGTCTGGAGTTTTGAACTGTTCTGAGCAGGAGCGTCACCTGAAGAGCTGCTGGGGACCTGAAAGAAAGACCGTGGTGGTTCGTGTGCCTGTCCCATTGCCAGATAAGTTGAACTCACAAAAACAATATCAATGATAGCATCAAATTCTGTGGGGAAGAAAGAAGAGGATGAATAGGAGCTGGGACAGGACACAGAAGACAGAAGGAAATAGTTGTTGTCCAGCTCTTCCTAGGCTGCATTTCAACAAGTACCACCTCAGGCTGGCAGTGGTCCCACCTCAAGTCAGCCAGTCAGCCCAGCTGGAGCAGAGCAGGCTTCCAGAACTGTTTGCAGCTAAGAGAGATAATAAAACACTAACAGAAAGATGCTTGGAGTGAGCAGATAATTTGCCTGATTCACACAATTAAGTGAATGCCACACATCACCTTAAATGAGTTTCTGGGTAGTCTGAAGCTAGCCAGATGACTTTCTTTTATAAAACATGGCATTTATTCAAATTCTTGATTGACTCTATCTGCCTCTTAAAGAGAAATGTGCATTTCATGCAATCCAATATTTTGGCATGCATAGGAAAATATGTTCTTTAGTTTATATGTATAGTTTATAAGTATAGATTGCTGCAAATCTATTTTAAGTATGGCATAGATAAGCATTCCATAGGTAAAGCATAGGCATGGGGAGGTGCAACTTTTTTTCACTCTATTGTAGAGCTGCATACTAGAAAGAAGACAAGCTCATATTTAATAACAAATCAACTGCAGAGCTAGAGAGATTCCCATACCTGAAATGAGAATAAGTAACAATGTCTCTGAATATTGTGGGTGTGAGGAAACAAGAGCTGAATCACAACTGGCCATCTCTTGGAAGTCTACTTTGCTAAACACATTCTATAACCCATTGTAGAGCCTCTATCTTCCTTCTCAACTCAAAGGAAGGACCTTTTAATCTTTGAAGTGTCATCTATGAGATTCGCATTATAAGCAATAGCAGCAGTATTGCTAAGAACTTGGTATTCCAGCAACTAATGCAAGCAGATGCAGAAACCCACAACCAAAAATTAGGAGAAGCCAGGGGAACTTTGTAGAAGATTGGGAGGAAGAACTGGAGGAGCCAGAGGCATCAAGGACACCATGAGAACATGACCACAGAATCAGCTAAGTGGGGCTCATGACGTGACAGAACACAGAGCCTGTTTGGGTCTGACCTACATCCTCTGCATATACCTTATGGCTGTGTAGCTTGGTGTTCTGTGGGGTTAGGGTTAGGGTTAGGGTGAGAATAGAGTTGTTTCTGATGCTTTTGCCTGTGCTTGGGACCCTTTTCCTCCTAATGAGTTGGCACATCCAGCTGTGATATGAGGGTTTGTGCCCAGTCTTCCTTCAGCTTGTTAGGCCATGTTAGATGAATATCCTGGGGAACCTGCTCTATTTTTTTTTAAAAGAGAAACAGAGAAGTTGATTGGGGTGGGGTGACTAGGAGGAATATAGGGAGTGGAGACTGTGCTTGGGATGTAATGTATGAGAAAAGAATAAAAGTTAAAGACAAACAAACTAGAAAATTTTGCTGGTGAGAAAGAAAAGCTTATGTCTTTATATCCAGAAAGACAGTGCTTAGATAAAATTAAAGTGCCTTGGAAGGCTAGTCATGTCCAAGACAGGTACCACTCTCAGATTTGATAGACTTATTACTGCGGATGTATTCAGCTCTTAGTATATAAGCATATTTCATGCTGTTCTAAACATCAGAGTAGAAATGAATTTTTCAATAAAACAACAAAACTATACATAAAAACAAAAGGTGGTCCAGCTGTCTGCCATAAATTAGGTATCTTTGAATGTAGGGTGCTTTAACTCTGTGGAACTTTTGAGTGTCTGTGTGCAGTGCTCAACTGTCTCTTGGCTATGGGATTCCATGGCAAGAGTTTGGCTTTTACTCAGAAGTATTGTCTTCCCTCCTGGAGATTGCAATCATCAGTGTGAGGCACAATGTTTAAACAACATGGCTGGTCCTGTCACAGTGATCTTTTACTGGATCTGGTCATTTAGACAAGCTAGCATTTACCTTTCTCTTCAGACAATGTCTCAAGGACTCTTCTTCCAGTGGCAGACTGCCCTCCTGCACATTGGGCTCAAAGTAAAAGGTATTTCCTTTGCCACATCCTCAGAGTGGGAGCCAATGTTTAATTAATAAACAATAGTAAACAAATGGTTCAGATGTCTGGCATTGTAGTAGATGGTCTTGAATGTAGAGCATTCCAGCTCCTTGAAGCCTTCAGTGTCTATATGCAATGCCATGCTTTGTCATGGTTTAACCTCCCTCTCCAGATAATGACCAGGCCAGGACAGTCTTCTTGCTTGTGACCAAGTCTGGTTTTATCTCAGTATAAAATCCCCAGCACAGACTCTCTCTTCCTCCACTCAGTTCCCATGGCACTTTCTTAGAAAAGAAATAGGAACTTAAGAGTGGAACCATGGCAGGGAAGCAAGAAACTGTGATCTGGAGGAAGTGAGGGCTTCCCTAAGTTTGAGTCAGATGCACTAGAAAACAGAGACACACCATCAGAACTGGAGACACTGATTTGGCCCAATGCCAGCTGCAGAAAAATTCTCACAATGTATCTTTTCCTATAAAACCAACTCTAATACTTTCCATATGTATTTGAAGTAGATGCAAAGGAAGATTTTGGAAGGGTTTATTCTAAGTTGATATTAGATTGCTACTCAGTTACTCTTGGAAAGAGACTGGACTGAGAGGTATTAAAAGCCTATTGTTGTAGAATATTATTTTAAAGTGTGTGGTTTTTTGTTTATGCTGCAGTTGTTTAACTCTGTGATGCTGTGTTACTTTGCCTGTTTAAAACACCTGGTCTAATAAAGAGTGGAACAGGAATCAAAAGGCAGGGCAGAGAAATAGGTGTGGCTGGCAGGCACAGAGAATAAATAGGGGGAGAAATCTGGGAGGAGAAGGAGGAGAAAGAGCAAGAGAACAAGGTTTGGGGGGGCACCAGGGGGCAGCAGCCCAGCCACCCAGCCAGCCATGGAGTGAAAAAGAAAGGAAGATTGACCTAAGTGGGAAAAGGAAAAATTGTGGAGGTAAAAGGTAGATGGGACAATTTAAGAAAAGCTGACTAGCAACAAGCCAAGCTAAGGCTGGGCCATTATAATTAAGAATAAACCTCTGTGTCTGATTTGGGAGCTGAATGGTATGCCTCCCAAAGAGTCAAAAAACCAAACCAAAACAACCTCACAAAAAGCAAAAAACAAAACCCCCAACAACAGCCTGCCTTGTCTTGTTTTAATTGAGATAAGCAAATTGATATAAACAAATATATATATATATATATTGAAGTTAAGAGTTGGTCTTCATTTTTGCTCTGGGATGGAAAACCCAGTGGGTAGAGGCAGGGCTAGCTGGACTTTCTTTTCACTACATTTTGTGAGTGAAATTTGTATCCCATGCAATTATTATAAAAACAAATCAATGTAATTCCAAAGAAATTACTAATAAATTTAGTTTTAAATGTTAGCAATGAGGTTTGAAATGAGCTAACATTTGTCGAAAAGGTTGGACACATAATTTAGGACAGCAGCCCGAATATCTTGGTAGAGAGCTTGAGAAGAAGAAGGGAGATCTCTGTTCTGTCTTTGGAGGAAAGATAGGACACAGCTAACTAGATTCTAAAAATCCAAACCCAGAGGCAGACTCTGAAGCTGCTTCCAAAAAATGAATGGCACCTCCAAGTGCCTGAGGTTAAAAAGCAGAGTTTAATATAAGATAAAGCCTTGTAGGGTTAAACCAAAGAAGCTCCCCACTTACCCAAGACCTAAGATAGAGGGAGGTGTGTGTGTGGGAGATGATAAGAAATTTATGGCACTAAAGTTGCTACTCTGTAGCAGGGGAGTGCTAGCCTAAAATGCATGGGATCTTCAGTACTGCCAAATCTGTCCATCTATCCATCTGTCCATCAGCTCATAATTAGAAGTACAACATTTATTTGCTTCTATTTTCAAAAATTAATTTAATATGTATGTATGTGTAGCATATGGATGTGTTCCTGGGGTGAATGTGCACTGCAAATGTGTGATCATGCATATAAAGGTTGTGATGTTAAGTGCAAATGTATGGCAGTTCACTTCAAAAGCTTGTTAGAACACACTAAAGATGAATACAGGTGAACCCTCCATGTCACATCTGTGGGGCAGGGTGCTGAGAGAATTTCCTTCCTTTGCTATGTTTTGTTTTTTCTGAAGTTCATCCCCATTTGTTTCCTCACACCACTTAGACCTGTGGGTGTGCCACATCACTCCCTTTTCATCTAGTTAGAACAGAGCTCTTCCGGAGGGGGCGCTTAGCTCCTTGAAGTTTGACTCTAAATAATTAAAGGCTTAATTTCATCCCCTGCTGGGCTGGGCATAACCCCAACTTTTCCATATACCTGGGATTAAAAAAACACTTTTCATCAAAGACAGCATTTCCCTCTTATCTCAGCTCCAAAGAGGGCATCCATCCTCAGAGAGTGACTCCTCCACACCTTGGGGGCATCTCTTCCTAATCCAAAGCAAAGCTGGAAATTTAGGGTTGAATAGTAACCTTGGCCCTCATTCTAAACCCTCCATTTATCAAGAGAAATGTGAAAAGGACTATAGTCTTTCCTCACTTTTCTGTTAAATTTGGTAAAAAATGAACTATTGGTGAAGCCAAATAGTTTTTCTATAAAACAAAAGTGATAAACATTAGATTTGTGCAGAAGAAAGTAGGCTACTGTGGCTATTTCAAGGCTCCCTCTGAAGAAAGGATGGAGGCCAGTGTACGAAACATCATGGAAGGAAGAAAGAAAAGACAGAAAAGTTTGTTCTCTCTCTCCACTCTTCTGTAAGCAGTGTTGTAGAATTTCAAATTTGTAGATATAATGTATATCATTACTATGATACAAAAGACAAGAGTTGTCAATAGACCCACATAGTTCCATGATTTGTCTGTGCATCATATGACTGGTATAGTATTTATATAAACAATATAGGTAAAAATTAAATATAATTAACAGGTTTTCTGTAGCTCCATAGTAGGCTTCCCCAGCTATGCAGGAGGTCAGATCAAGCTGAATTGAAAAAGCTGACCCTTCAGGTAGGGTCTTGGGCTACCGGCAACTTCAGAGGAGGAGCCACTGCAGCTGCCAAGAATGTGGAACTGGGCTTTGGGGCACCTTTTCTTTGTTGGAGATTCTCTGGGAGGGTGCGGTTTGGAGAGAGAGAGAAATGATGCTTTCTGGATCAAGCAAGAGTGAGCTGTAGGTTCCAACCAAACAATAATATCTAGAATAGTCATTCGAATCTGTAATGCAATAAGGTGTGGCACCATACACCTATCATTTCAGCACTCTGGAAGTAGTGGGAAAAAAAATTATAAGCTTGAGGTCAGCCTGGGCTACACAGTGAGATCGAGGTTAACCTGAGCTACATAACAAGACCCCAAAAAACGAAGTGAAAAAAAAAACACCAACACAGCTAAGGGCAGTAAATATATCTCAGTGATAGAGAGATTGCCTAGTACACACAGGACTCTCGGCTCTATTTCTAACACTGGGTACATAAAAAGCAATGAAGAAGGTATGGGAAAAAGTCAGTGGAAAAATGAAAACAAACTAAAGTGCTATAATGAAAAAAGGCAGGCAAAGAAGAACAGAAGAAGAGGGATGAGAGGTGAAATAGAAAAACTCTAAAACAATAGACTCAAATTTAACTATATTAATAACTACGCTAAATGATAATGGGTTAAACAATTCAATTGTGAGGTAGAAACTATCAGAATGAGTTGAAATCTATGATCCAATTACATGCTATCTGTGGGAACTATAAAGCCCCACACAGGTTGAAGATAAAGAAAAGAAATAGTAGTTATACTGGTAACAGACAAAACAAATTTTTGTATTGTAATAGTTGCTGGATACAATAAGAAGTAATTTAATTATGAAAATTTCAGTTTTTTAGGGATAACAAAGAATTACAAATGTGAATTCATAGTACAAGAGCAGACTATAATTACAGACTAAAATGAGAAAGACAAATTTCTCAGTCATAGGTGGGCTTTAATAATAGAGATTTAAACACAATACTAGTTCTTCTGAGTTAACTGGTATTTATTGAAAAATACATATATAGTGGAAAAATTGGACTAATCAAGTTCACACAGTATGCATAACCAAATAGGGTCACATGCTGGGCCATAAACAAATGAGGTCTTCATATTTATTTGTTTATTAATATATTTATTAAAAGCTTATGTATTAAAAAACTGCTTATCTATTCTGGGATAAAATTTCTCAACCTGATTAGGAATAACTACAAAGACCAAAACCAAAATATAAAGCCAAAAACCAACAGTTAAATTCATATCCAGCATAGAATGTCTTGCCTTTTTGTATAAAGTTATTAAGATTTATCAAGTATTGTATTTGCATTCAACATAAAACTGGAGGCCCTAGTCAATGCAATAGTGAAAAATCACATATTAAAAAGAAAAGCTGTCTCTATAGATGATGTGGCATTATGTAGTCAGAATACTAAGGAATCTACCAGGTTTTAATAATTAAGTAGTAAGTTTAGCAAGATCATATAGGACACAAAGTAAATATATAATAACCAGTTTTATTTCTATATGGGAGCAATGATCAATTAGGAAGTGAAATTATAAAATTCCATTTATGGTAGGATTGAACTAATTTACTTTTTGTGGCTGTGATAAAGCACAATTAGCAACTGGGAAAGGGGTGGGGCAGATAGTTTACAGCTTACAGTTTCCAGTCACCAAGGGAAGCCAGGGTAGGAACCCAAGGCAGGAACTGGAACAGGATTCATGGGGAAGAGCTTGCTATTTTGCTTATGTAGGTTCACATTCAGCTTCCTTTCTTATATTTCCAGGATACCTGCCCAAGGGGAGCACCGACCACAGTGGGCTAGACCTTCCACATCAGTTAACAATCGAGTAACTTCTCCACAAACATGTCCATAGGCCAATCTGATGGAGCCAGTTTTTCAATTTTGAGGTACCCCTCTAGGTGACTGTAGATTGTGTCTAGTTGACAAAAACTAACCCACAAAAGTCTCAAAAAATATGCTTAAATAAATTTAGAATAAATTTAACATCAGACACACAGTATATAATCTTTGAATACTTACAATATACTGAAAAGGGTAATCGAGGAAGTCCTAGGCAGAGGACTGTCATGTTCAGTGAGTGGAAGACTGGACATCCTTGAGACACTCATCAGGGGAAATGTGTGTGCCAAAGAAAAGAAAGACCCAGAAAAGTCAGCTGAGTCTTCACAAGATGTAAGGCAGTTAAGGGAGCCAACACTTCCTCACTTATGTGGGATTGAACTCAAGACTTTACAGATGCTCAGCCAGTGTTCTAACACTGAACTCTCCAGTCCTCCAAAAAGCATTTATAATACAAATAAAGAGTTTCCTCAAGAAATTAGAAATTAGAAGTCAGCAACCAAAATAATAGCTGATATTCATACTCACCCCCAACCCCCCACCCCACTCCCCTGATGGACCTTCGGAGAAAGGAGCTAAACCCTCTAAAGATAGATGACTGTCAAATGGCATGAGCAGTTTGAGAAGCCTCTTGTGGTAGGATCAGACTGTGTTCCTGTGCATGAACTGACATCTCAGCGCCCCTTCCTCACAGAGGAACACCTAACTCAGCCTAATACTGGGATGATGGGAGATGCCAGACAACTGAGCCACCTTGGGACTCCTTGCCCTTCCTGGGGAAAGGATGGGGAATGGGGAGGGGGAGGCTGAGGGAGGACTGGGAGGGACTGGGAGGAGGGAAAAGAGGGGGAACAGTGGTAGATATGAAAATAAACTTTTTAAATAAATAAAAAAATGAAGAAAAATATAAACAAATCCCAGATGACAGCTGGAAGATACCTGATGGAGTGGGGTACAGCCTTCCCAGGGCCTGCGCTGCATCCAGACTGCAGAGGCTGGAGCTGGTGCACTCATGCATCCACAGCAGACAGAGCACTGAAACTGCAGCTGAGGAGGACAGTTGAGCAAACACAAGGAAGTTATCCAAGGGACGGAGCAGGCAGCCAAAACCGGAGCCACCTATAGAAGGTCGGCCAGATGAGCAAAAGGAAACAAGCCCTTCTCGGAGCAGGCAGGGGAGAAAGCAAGCGGTGGGAACTCTTTTCTTCTCAAGATGGTTTTATAGCCCACACAAAGTTCTGTGGGCTTTATGTTTCTAATGAATTGTGCCCTGGGAAGCTGACATGATGAGCAGTAGTCGCAATAACAGTTTCATCACAGAGTCCGGCAGCAGGAACTGCAATCACTTCTACACATGAGCTGAGAACAGGACCTATCTTGTGTGCCATGTCTTTTGAAGACTTCCAGGGATTGGTGTGAGCAATATGTTTCGACAGGAATGAGAAAAAGGAAGGAAAGAAAGTAGTAGCATGTACAGAATGGCACAAAACTTAAGAAGACTGAGAGTTAAAGCTTGGAACCATTTCCATAATATCCATTTGGCCTGCTGGAAAGTAGGACATTCGCTGTAACTCAGTACAGAGGTGACTGGGAAACATGGCACAGACATCAGAATTCAAACAGGTGCTACCAGGGCTTTCTTCTTACTGTGATGCTTTGATAGACAATAAAATGCACCTTCTCCCAAGAATTTTCCCTCATTACTAATCTGACTTATAAAAGTAAATGATGATGGCCAGGACGAAATGAGCAGGAGAGCTGTCGGAGTGGGCAGAAATCAGGGAAGAAGCTGCTGTTCATGTTTCTAATGGAAATGATAATGGTAAAAACAAGACATTAAAAAGCATTGTTGAGCCAGGCATGGAGGGTCATGCCTACAATCCCAGCACTCAGGCGGCTGAGGCAGGAGGACTGTCAGACTGAGCTAAAAAGGGATTATCAGGGTCATCTGAGCAGAAGGAGGCAGGCTGTGGTGAGTCACAACTGCAATCCCAGCATTTGAGAGCACTGTTCAAGAGGAGGCTTGGGGTTCAGAGTCAGCACAGGTTATATAGTGAAGTACCAGGACAGCTGAGACCCTGTAAAAAACAGATCATAGCAGAAAGGGCTGTAGGGCAGGGCACACAGAATAAGGATGGGCAGGTTAGAAGGATCATCAGGATGGGCTGGGAGAAAACTCATGGGGTAGGAATTATGCAGATATGTGCTAAGGTCACAGATGTGGCTGAGACAGCTCTGAAGCTTAAATGGCCACCAGTGGGCCTACAGATCTCGGGATCTTCCTTGCTATGGAAATATGACATCTTATCCCTTGTCCAGACATTTCTTCAATGTCTCTGACAGTAAGGTCTGGACAGTCAACCAAATGTGGCTAACAGCATGCACAGAAGGGGCACATGTTATGGAGGGGACGTGTGTCACAGAAGGGATATGTGTCACTGAGTGTACGTGTGTCACTGAGGAGATTTGTGTCACTGAGGGGACGTGTGTCACTGAGGGGATGTGTGTCACAGAAGAGACGTGTGTCAATGAGGGGACGTGTGTCACAGAAGGGATGTGTGTCACAGAAGGGACGTGTGTCACAGAAGGGATGTGTGCCACAGAAGGGACATGTGTCACAGAGGGGACATGTGTCACAGAAGGGATGTGTGTCACAGAAGGGATGTGTGTCACAGAAGGGATGTGTGTCACTGACTGGAGGTGTGTCACTGAGTGGACGTGTGTCACAGAAAGGATGTGTGTCACAGAGGGATGTGTGTCACAGAAGGGATGTGTGTCACAGAAGGGATGTGTGTCACTGAGTGGACGTGTGTCAC